>LAPY01001143.1:13348-35385 GCA_000970635.1 Eragrostis tef
CCCCCTGCCCCCGCGGCTCTGTCCCCCGCCGTACCCTTGGATGTGCCACCGCGCCCCGTGTGGCCATGCGCCGCCGCACCACGGGAGAAAGAATTCCAGGAAAGAGAAGAAGAGAGGGAAAGAGAGAGAGAAAAGAAAAAAATATGACGTAGCATATGACATGTGGGACCTACTGCATCACGTAGAACAAAACCACTCTCAAAACCGCTCAGGAAGGTAAATTGCACCGGAGTCATGAGTTTAGGGTACCAGATTCCCGGTTTTTTAAATGGAGGTGCAAATTGCGTTACGCCCTAGTTGTTTTTTTTTTGAGGAGAGCTACCCCATAGTTGAGGGGGAGCATTTCCTATGAGAACCAGATTCGTGTGAGAACTATGAGAACTCTAATCTGGGCCACATGTTTTTGATCCAAGAGAGCACATGAATTCAGGTGGGAGGGGTGATTTGCAAAATAACCGTCTACTTAATCATACTTTTGTAAATTACCCCTCCCACCTCTCCCTTAGATCAAGATCATACGGCTCAGATTGGAGTTCTTATAGTTCTCGCATGAATCTGGTTATCATACGAAGGGAGGCACAAATAGGACTTTTATCTTGTTACAACTAAAGGCTGCCTGGTTCAGTCCGGTAGGGGAGTTGGGCCAATTGAGTGAGAATGAGCTGGGAAAAAGAAAGAGAGAAAAGGGGAGCTGGGCCAACTGCAAGGCAGCGCTGTGAAAACGCAAACTGGCAAGGCATGGGCTGCCTTGGGCTGGCTCGGTTTGAAATCAGAAGGAGAAATAGCTCAGATAATGTTGGAGGACCGAATTCCATTGCCCTGGAGCTAGCTGCTTTGGGAAATGCCGTAGGCTAACCATTTTTGCGGGGATGTCATGGGCTGGTAAATTTTAGCTAGCTTCTTGTATTAGAAAATTAATTAGTTGTTCCTAAACAAAAGGAAATCAATTAGCTAGCTTTTTTTCTTTTGTATACGCTAAGATCGAAATCTAGCTTATAGGAGCACTTTTGCTGTTCTTGTACCATGTAGATACAACATTTTTATTGTCTAACTTGGTATTCGGTAGCATGCAAATAAGTAGAGACTAATAATTAGTTTGTCTATCCAACTAGCAAGGTAATGATATTTGTAGCATATCTGGCACTTTATTTTTCAGTTATTTATACTAAATATCTTTTTCTTGCGATTTAGTTATAGTAAATACTGGATCAACTACTAGGTAGCTTTAGTTGCAAACTTGACTGAGGTTTGTGTTATCTCGTGATATTATTTTGCCGCCCGTTGCAACGAACGGGCAATTTGCTACTAAAATAAACAAGTTACAACACCATTTAGTCGAGCTTTTGCCACTATTATAGATTTATTGGCGTTTTGCAATCTAAGTATCGGCCACCAGCTACATGAGAACTAATACGAATGTACCGTACCCATGGCCTCCGTGCCTAGCGTGGCCAATAGATTATTACTAAATTTTTGCTCTTGTGTGGCCCTCATTTTTATTCCATTGGAGATTTGCTTTTGTAAAGACCTTTATAGATACCATGCTATGTTTGATCATATATTAAAATTAGCTATTACTTCACATTATACTATCAGTACATAATTGGAGTTAGGGGTGGGCGTTCGGGTACTGATTGGAGTTATGGGTGGGCCAGACTGCGCTCCCGATGCATGCTTTGGTGGATTGGCCGATAAATCCGTGTCCTGTATATGTGCTATCTTATATACCTTTACACTGAAATACAGTACATGCGCAGTTTTTCATGCATTAGGTCTCAATGTATGTTTTTTATAAGCGGGAATATATTAATTCTAGCCTTTGCATCAAATAATGCATATAGCTATATCTTATTACAATCATCATGGAAAAAGAAAAAACAAAGAACAGTTCTACTCCAACTTCCAATCCCTTAACACATGTAATTCTAAATGCTTGATTGTGCTCTAGTCTCTACAATCAATAAAAAAACCATAGATCCTTGGGCCACATCTTGGAGTGAGGAGAGAGCACGGGTCTTAAAACCATCCTCAAGAAAGACCGAAGCAAGAGGCACAACATAGAAGTTGATGTATGTGAATCCATAACAATGCTTAAGTGTTAATGCTTGATCCCAGCGAGGTCTAAAAAGTAGACAGACATTGCATCACTCCCCCAATATGCCCATAATCATCGGTCGTATCAATCTGAAAGACCGTGACCACAAAATCTCATCCAACACTGCCACCATTGAAAAACTAATAAAAATGAAAAGCACTTGATATGAGAGATGTTCTCGTCGTCAAATTCCATGGCCACAGAGCACCATTTACATTGTTTCTGTGAAGGGGCCACCATCGCCATTCTTTTTGTCACCAACCAATTTTCTAACCATAGAGCCTAGACACGCTTCTCAAACTGCTCTTAGCAATGCTGGACCAGGCAAAGAGAGTGAGAAGACCAATGTCGCCGTAGTTATTGAACAAGGTTTCATGAACACGGAACGAGGACGAAGATGGTCCACCAGATTACTTCAATGTAGAAGAAATTGAAAACAAAAACTGAACTCTCCTGCCCGCTGTGTTTTGTTGAGGAACAAGATGCTGCCTGACCATCGTGAAGGCCAACAAAAGAGGACCATGTATCACAAGCCATCGCTAAGCTCCTTAGCTAGGACTCGACATAACGACGTGGCGATGATCCCTGGCCATTTGGATGAGGACACAGCGTCATGAATCTCCGAGAATGCAACGAGCAGGTCCAACAAGAAGACTGAATATCCTACCAGTGTGTCGTCATGCACATTGACAGTAGCCAATAGCCATCATAGGAGTAGATTAGGCAACTATGCGGCTGCTATCGCATCACTGCAACAAATGCCATCAAGCACGTACACCACCATGGCTTGCCCGGGAGCTACAATTGACTGTAGATCAGGACATCAGGTGCCCCCATTGTCGCACCCTCCAGACGTTGAACGGAGAGGGATGAACGGGGTGCTGGTGGTCGTGAAACCTTGCTGTAAACCCTCCCCCGCAAGCCGCACTGATCCTCCATGTGCGGCGCAGCCATCAGCCATGCGAATGCCATTCAGCTAAAAATGTTATACCATGAGTAGTAGTATATAGCTAAAAATCTAGCTTCCGTTGATGCTTAGCAATGCTGATGTCTGATTATTTAATGGTCGAACCAGACCCAGTTTAACATACATGTGCTTTTCTTCGACATTTTAAGCTACTCAAGGGAACACGCACATGTGATGCAGCAGAGCCTTGCACCCAGCTACTGAAGCAACACAACAGCAGCCAACATTTATGGAGACTAGAGATAAAAGAAAACGTTAGGCCTAAGTACACTATATCCACGGCCACCATGCGTGTCCACAATCGCCATGCACAGTTAAGCTGCTGGTTTTTTCTTCATCAGTGAAAAAGTCTAGAGTCTTTAGGATAAGCTGCTGGTTTAACTCTTTGTGGGCCAGGGGTGAAAGAACAACAACACTTGCTTGCGACCGAGACTTTCTTTATTCAGCGAAGGGGCTGGATGCAAATTTCCAGGGGTGGTGGAAGGGTTGGGAATGAAATTTGTTCATCGCGAAGGGTCTAGAACAATGGTTTTGGGAGAAATGGAAGGACCGAATATCATTCACTATTTCTATAAGGGTCTAATTGCAACATATCCGATGCAAATCAAAAGATTCTTCTTTATCAACAGTGGGATCAGACGGGTGAGAAAACTTGAGTGATGCGGCATGGTCTTTTAGCAAGAAAACAGATGTGTTTTAGAAGAATAGAGATGGTGGCATTTTCATATTTCAATACAATCTTTTTTATTCAAAATAAAAAATTCTGTATCGGAAACCAGCTACCGAGCCAAAGGTTCCCCAACAACTACCTCACAAATTGGGATTGTGCGAGCTTCCACGGCAATGGCCCGTCCCACGCCCCAAAACTGCGTCGCGTCAGTTTTTAGTCAGTAATGTAGTGCGTTGCCAAAAACAATAAATATCACCTAATAGTGACATGGTTTCTGATAGTTGCTTTCTCAGTCCAATCACATATGTATGGATGGTTTACCAACTCACTTTTAGGATCAAAATATGTACCTTAGCGATGGATAAGGTGATGCATAATGAAGTGTTAAGGATCATCGCTACGGCCACTTATCCTTTAGTGCTCGTGTCACTTTTCTGCCAGAAAAGGAAGTAATTTAGCGCGTTGCCAAAATAGTAAATATCACCGCGTCATCACAGAAATTTCATCCGTCGGATCCCACCAGAGATGAAGGCTGGCTCTCCAATCTGCTTCTTTGACATTTGCGGATAGACCTTTCTAGAAACTTTAAATCTTTTTTTTTGCAGCCATCAGCCATGCGAATGCCATTCAGCTAAAAATGTTATACCATGAGTAGTAGTATATAGCTAAAAATCTAGCTTCCGTTGATGCTTAGCAATGCTGATGTCTGATTATTTAATGGTCGAACCAGACCCAGTTTAACATACATGTGCTTTTCTTCGACATTTTAAGCTACTCAAGGGAACACGCACATGTGATGCAGCAGAGCCTTGCACCCAGCTACTGAAGCAACACAACAGCAGCCAACATTTATGGAGACTAGAGATAAAAGAAAACGTTAGGCCTAAGTACACTATATCCACGGCCACCATGCGTGTCCACAATCGCCATGCACAGTTAAGCTGCTGGTTTTTTCTTCATCAGTGAAAAAGTCTAGAGTCTTTAGGATAAGCTGCTGGTTTAACTCTTTGTGGGCCAGGGGTGAAAGAACAACAACACTTGCTTGCGACCGAGACTTTCTTTATTCAGCGAAGGGGCTGGATGCAAATTTCCAGGGGTGGTGGAAGGGTTGGGAATGAAATTTGTTCATCGCGAAGGGTCTAGAACAATGGTTTTGGGAGAAATGGAAGGACCGAATATCATTCACTATTTCTATAAGGGTCTAATTGCAACATATCCGATGCAAATCAAAAGATTCTTCTTTATCAACAGTGGGATCAGACGGGTGAGAAAACTTGAGTGATGCGGCATGGTCTTTTAGCAAGAAAACAGATGTGTTTTAGAAGAATAGAGATGGTGGCATTTTCATATTTCAATACAATCTTTTTTATTCAAAATAAAAAATTCTGTATCGGAAACCAGCTACCGAGCCAAAGGTTCCCCAACAACTACCTCACAAATTGGGATTGTGCGAGCTTCCACGGCAATGGCCCGTCCCACGCCCCAAAACTGCGTCGCGTCAGTTTTTAGTCAGTAATGTAGTGCGTTGCCAAAAACAATAAATATCACCTAATAGTGACATGGTTTCTGATAGTTGCTTTCTCAGTCCAATCACATATGTATGGATGGTTTACCAACTCACTTTTAGGATCAAAATATGTACCTTAGCGATGGATAAGGTGATGCATAATGAAGTGTTAAGGATCATCGCTACGGCCACTTATCCTTTAGTGCTCGTGTCACTTTTCTGCCAGAAAAGGAAGTAATTTAGCGCGTTGCCAAAATAGTAAATATCACCGCGTCATCACAGAAATTTCATCCGTCGGATCCCACCAGAGATGAAGGCTGGCTCTCCAATCTGCTTCTTTGACATTTGCGGATAGACCTTTCTAGAAACTTTAAATCTTTTTTTTTTCATTTAGAGCCTCCCACCTCCTTTTCCTCTTTTTCCTCGACCGGCTACCACACACCTGCCTGGAGCACGCCTCTCCACGTTGCGCCCTCCACCTTGATCAGCGCCGCCGCTGCCTCGAAAGATCGTGTGCGTGGGGCGCACACACGATGACGCAGGGAGGATTTTCGGCTGCACTCTCGCAGTCTTGACGGAAACCAAGCTCACGCCACTGTCATATCATTGGCGGAGCCCTAGTGGTGGTATGCCGGCATGATGGTGTGAATCGTGTGATCTCCTCGTGGAGAAAACGGCATGCAAGCCTCGCTTGAAGGAAGCGCAGGGCATCCAATCCATTTTGAGGCCAGGTCCCGGTGGATGTGTCTTATGGCAGATGCAGATCGGTGAGGTGGTTGTGCTAACCAGCTGGTTGGAACTCTCGCTGCGGTGGAAGCCACTTCTTTGGGTTTATGTGTCGTCAGAATGGAGAGCAGGGCAACTCAGATGTTGGGCTGTCCAAGAAGATTGTGGAAGCCATCACAAGTTTGTACACGGTCTTTGGGCTTCTCGTGTGAAAGAAACATTAAAACTGGAGTGCCCTTTGGCCCACATCAACTGTGGAGCCTAAACCTGGGAGGAGTACCTGGTGTTGCCAGCGGGACAAGCTCGTGTTTTCACTCGAACGGTGAAGAGTTCTCTAGAGAGAATCTCCATCAAGCCAATGGATAGAGTCGAGACTCCGACGGGAGTAACCTAACGTAGACTAGAGGGAATAGTCCTGTGTGTGTGTGTGTGTGACTAATAAAATTTCAAAGATCAAAAGGATGCATTATTTCGAGATAGTATATAACTATTGCATGCACACAGAAGATAATTACCCTTGATATTAGTTATGCACATAACTTAAATCGATTGCAAGCACTCAAATATTTGTAGAATGATCTGACATTGCAAATTAGCCTCCTTATCTGAGGTGCAATATTGACAGCAAACCTATACCAAATTCAGAAATGTTTGTGCAATTCCAAAGCTAAATTGGGTAAACATTTCGCTATGTATGACCCGAAATCTCTTATCCTGTTGCTAAATTCCTAATGCCGGCTTAAAGAATCAAATATATACAGAGCCACAATGCAGGTCACCAGGTTCGATTCCGTGCCGCTAAACCTCTAATTTCTTCTTATGGCAGTAATTTTTCTGCCTTAGTTTCAGTACATGTTTGTTTACCCTTTCTTGTAAAGTTATACGTACCTTCTGGATTTTTGATAAAACAAAGCGTCGTAGGAGCCTCTCCTACTTTATTCACCTAAAAAACATAAATGCTGCGGTGCTCTCTTTGTAATCTCCAAATAATAAAAGTAATCAAAACAGAGAAAGGGCACTTTACTTGTCTAGGAAGATACAGGTGGTGTATGGAGGGATTCTCTCCATCAGAGGCGCAGCTTCAGAAACCTTACCACGGTCTTGTGTGCGGCACAGCCGGAGCTTGAGAGGACGTGTGTCCCAGCTGACAATTTTTCCTCCTGTGCGTACACCACCTCCCGTTCTCCCGGAACATTTTTGGCATGGTCCGACCCCAGGTGGCTCAACTGCATGCACCTCGGTGGCGCGCTCCGATAGTGTGTTGTCACCCTCTGTACCCCTCAACACCGCTTCCCCGCATGCAGCGGTGGCCACATCAAACACCGTGCAAGTGTGCCACAGCAACGCCTTCCTGTTATCTTCAACCTTCTCCTGCAAGAGAAACAAACACCAAATCCACCAAGATGGCCTCAATTGATCAGCCCAAACCCCAAGCTTCTCCTCAAAATTCAAGCTACATGATCGGCGCGGGGCACTCACCTTGATGTACTCGAGCCACTCAGGGGATGGGAAGGGATGCGAAGGGTTGCCGCTGCCGCCTCCGTCGTCACGACCGCATCCCCTGATCCAGCCGCTGCAGAGCACCTCAAACAGGAAACACAAAAAGAAAGAGATCAAATTGGGGCGATCGGTCTGGCAAAGAGTTAAATCGAGAAGCAACGGGTGTAGAGCCGCACTCACCTTGAAACACTGGGAGGAGGAGTCCAAGGCTTTCGACGATGAAGCAATGTTCATGGCGCGAGCGAGCTGTTCTGTTGTGTAGATGCGGCTCTTGGAGCTGCCGGCGGGGCCGGCGACCAGCTGACTACTCTGTAGAGGAACGTGTATGTTTCAATGACAAGTGGGGCGCGGCGGCCGCGGTTGAGACCAAAGACAGTGGAAGAAGGTGAATTTCTTCTTGTATTAAGAAGAAAAAGAAGTTCTACAAGTGAGATTTAGTACACGCCACACCCTAGGGCCAGCCAAAACAAAGCGAAACAAAGGAAAACAAAAGCTACAACCCACACGACGTCGCGGACAACCTTAGACAACAAGAAACAAAAAACGAGAAGCAGTCCGTGGAAAGAGAAGATGGAATCAAAGGTAAGAGAAGATTTGGGAGAGAGGGAAAAAACTTACATGCATGCAAGATCTCAGTGGAAACCCAGAGCGCTTGTGGCCGCTCCACAGGGATGCGTGGAGGCCACAGATGCGTGCTCCCGCGCGTGGTGGCCTCGCCCACCACAATGCTCCCTGTTCCTCTTGTCGCTCGCTGAAGCGACGCCGCCACCGCCATGTGTGAGAAAGAGGGAAGGAGAGGTAGAGTATGAGGAATGCCAACATGAGAGAGTTTTATCGGGCTGAGGACAGATGTGATCTTTCCAATCTTGATCGGATGGTCGTGGGAAGTTAGCAGCCCAATCGTGTCGTTGGCCGATATTGGTTGGTGGCTAACAGTAGTTTTTTTTTCGTTTTATGATTTTTGGTTAGGATAGGCTTAATAATTATGGGCCCTTTGGGCTGATTTTGCGTTTTAGACCCAAAATTGATTCGAAATACTTATATGTAACAATCTATTAAATTATAATATGCCCAAATAGTTACGAAAATTTTGCGATAATCCCAAATGACCTTTGGGCTCATATAATTAGCATAAATAATGAATAAATAGAATGAAATTTTGGCCAAAATTGACATGATATTAAACAACTTTTTGCCAAAAATAATTATAGTATGTTCTAATTTGGTTGGAACACTGAGGGATATTTTGATATTTGGACCTAATTTATAATAAGGCCAAAGCTAGTGGGCTAATCTGATGTCTTATGACCAGTATAATTAAGAACAAGGAGATGTGCATTGTCTCAAGATTCCTTTTACACCTAGTTGCAATGCACAAACAATTCGCAGGAGGCTTGCCGAACTTGCTGAACAAACGTCTAGCTTAATAAATTTAATAATAAGAAAAATTTCTTTCAACAATCCTAGGGAAAGTAGCATGTCAAGGAAAAGAAATGTTTCCATAGATAGAAGTTACCCATTCTTGCCAAAAATCACTATACTCTCCAAGTACAAATCTCTCTCTAAGGCACTCCAATGAGAAAGAGTGAGCTCCGACTCAGATAACTTCTTTGTTGAAGATACTTTATTACGTCTCTTCCCACATTTTCCGTAGTACTAGTTGGGCTTTCTCTACCTTTGTTTGGAATTTTCTACTGGAGTCGTCATTGTTTGGTAGTTGATCTTGTACAATCAATATATCTGTGGGGCAAAAGTTTATTCAATATACTACTTTCGGTGTGTCTCTGTGTGTTTGTGTGTGTGTGTTGGTTGTGTTTGCGTGTATTCGTGTGCGTGTATATCTTGGTACCTCCAAGTACCCACCTTAAAGGAATGCACGAATTTCCTATCGGTTATCCTTGTATTTCTTTGTCGGCGGCATCTATTTTACTGTCGCTTTTTGTTTATTTCCCTGGCCATTTTCTTGATGATTATAGTTCTTTTCCCGTCGTGTTTTTTTTCCTAGGTTTATTTTCACATGGAAATGAAATACAAACCTGCCAATTCGGAATTTTCCTGTGTGTAGGCACTTTTCCTGACGGCCAGCATACATGGATAAAACATTTCCCTCCTGCCATATTCCTGGCTGCTATGTCCTGAGGGTTCATAGTCTGGAAAATTATTGCAGTTTGTTTTTGCTCTTTTTGTTAGGGTTTTGGCACACAGGAATATTCATGTTTCCAGTAGTGATATATGTTGCGGTGCTCTCTCTACAATCTCATATGAACATGGCGCAACTTTAAAATTGTAAGGTGTCCAAGTAATAAAAGTAATTAAAACAGCGAAGATCCAGGTGGTGTATGGAGGGATCCTCTCCATCAAAGGCAGCTTCAGAAACCGTACCACGGTCTTGTGTGCGGCACAGCCGGAGCTTGAGAGGAAATGTGTCCCAGCTCACAATTTTTCCGCCTGTGCGTACACCACCTCCCGTTCTCCCGGCACATTTTTGGCATGATCCGACCCCAGGTGGCTCGACTGCATGCACCTCGGTGGCATGCTGCGATAGTGCGTTGTCACCCTCCTTACCCCTCAACACCTCTTTCCTGCATGCAGTGGCGGCCACATCAAACACTGTGCAAGTGTGATTAAGCAACGCCTTCCTGTTTTCTTCAACCTTCTCCTGCAAGTGAAACAAACACCAAATCCACCAAGATGACCTCAATTGATGAGTCAAACCCCAAGCTTCTCCTCAAAGTTCAAGCTACATGATCGGCACGGGGCACACACCTTGGTGTAAGCGAGCCACCCGGACTAGATTTGGCGCCTCAGCTATGCCAGCTTGCTGTGGATCGTGACGACGGAGGCGGCAGCGGCAACCCTGCCCATCCCCTGATCCAGCCGCCGCAGAGCACTACAAACAAGAAAAACAAACAGAAAGAGATCAAATTGGGCCGATTGGGCTGGCAAAGAGTGAAATCAAGAAGCAACGAGTGCAGAGGCTGCATTCACCTTGAAAACACTGGGAGGAGGAGTCCAAGGCTTTCGACGAGGAAGCAATGTTGGTGGCATGAGCGAGCTGTTCTGTTGTGTAGATGCGTCTCTTGGAGCTGCCAGTGGAGCCAGCGAGGAGCGGAATACTCTGTAGAGGAACATGTACGTTTCAGTGACAAGTGAGGCGTGGTGGCCGCGGTTGAGACCAAAGTCAGTGGAAGAAGGTGAATTGCTTCTCGTATTAAGAAAAAGAAGTTTTACAAGTGAGATTTAGTACACGCCACACCCTAGGTCTGGCCAGAACAAAGCAAAACAAAGGAAAACAAAAGCTACAACCCACACCACGTAGCGGACAACCTTAGACAACAAGAAAGAAAAAACAAGAAGCAGTCTATGGAAAGAGAAGATGGAATCAAAGGTAAGAGAAGATTTGGGAGAGAGAAAAAATATTACATGCGTGCAAGATCTCAGTGGAAACCCCTAGCATTCGTGACCACTCCACGGGGATGCGTGCAGGCCACAGCTGCATGCTCCTGCGCGTGGGGGCCTCGCCCGCCTCAACGCTCCCTGTTCCTGTTCTCACTCGCTCAAGAGCCACCGCCTTCGCCACGTGTGAGAAAGAGGGAGAAGGAGAGGTAGGGTTTGAGGAATGCCAACACGAGACAGTTTTATAGGGCTGAGGACGGATGTGATCTTTCCAATCTCGATCAGATGGTCGTGGGAAGTTTGCAGCCCAATCATGTCGTAGGCCGATATTGGTTGGTGGCTAACAGTAGGTTTTTTTTTCCTTTTATGATTTTTGGTTAGGATAGGCTTAATAATTATGGGCCCTTTGGGCTGATTTTGCGTTTTAGACCAAAAATTGATTCGAAATACTTATATGTAACAATCTATTAAATCATAATATGCCCAAATAGTTAAGAAAATTTTGCGATAATCCAAAATGATGTTTGGGCTCATATAATTAGCATAATTAATGAATAAATAGAATGAAATTTTGGCCAAAATTGACATGATATTTAACAACTTTTGCCACAAAAAATTATAGTATATTCTAATTTGGTTAAAACACTAACGGATTTTTTGATATTTGGACCTAATTTATAATAAGGCTAAAACTAGTGGGCTAATCTGATGTCTTATGACAAGTATAATTAAGCACAAGGAGATCTGCATTGTCTCATGATTCCTTTTTCACCTAGTTGCAATGCACAAACAATTCGCAGGAGGTTTGCCGAACTTGCTGACAAACATCTAGCTTAATAAATTAAATAATAAGAAAAACTTTTTTCATCAATCCTAGGGAAAGTAGCATGTCAAGAAAAAGAAATGTCTCAAGACATAGAAGTTACCCATTCTTGCCAAAAATCTCTATACTCTTCAAGTACAAATCTCTCTCTAAGGCATATATAGAGGAGAGTAATGTTAGGGGAGCGGCATATATAGAGGAGAGTAATGTTAGGGGAGGCATGTAGTAGATGAAAGTGACATGTGTACATGATTACTCATGGAACAAACCAGCACGTCACGTGGGAATGGCGAATGCATCACCAGATTGAAGCTGCTTAGTTACTGTGCGGGGACTGAGGCTGCCGCGTTTACGCGTTTCATAGGTTGTAAATGCGAGGCTTCAGTCTTACTAGACAAAGGAGAAGATAGGCTTGACAACTTAACATTTAACCTATGTGTTGATTTGGACCAATTATAATCCCAAGGATTCTCTTGTAATATTTTGTCCCCTAACCAACATGGCTGGAAGAGTGATCACCCTTACGTCCTATAAACATGAGGCCCCAATAAGCTATGGGCAGGCTGGCTCACTTTAGTCACACTTCTACTCTCCCTCTGTTTGCCTACGTAACCCACCCTTCATTATTGTTTAGCACACGTGCACAACAACGACGGCATAGATTAATACTTCTTCACGCTTATAAAATTATGTCACGTCAGTAGGTGTACCATAAGATGAAGGTAAGATGAACCCGTTGTTTCCTATTCAACGTGCTTCCACATCGCGTTTATCTCTGTTTAGTTCCTCATGTTCTGTGTTTGTAGACGGATGTTCAATGTTGAGTTAGTCTTTTCGATTGATGGATTCACTTAAGCAAAGAGATATTTATTTCAGCACGGCCACATCACATGTTCTTAGGGTAATAACATTATTTAGTCTTGATTGATCACTAATGTACAGATTCACTGCACCTTTGTCGGCTCCTTTCGCTCATCCTAATTAGTGCCCGCTGAATCTGATGATTTGTCTTTTCCTTCGCTTTCTGCTTTGCTTTTCTTCGCCTCTGCCTCTTCATTCTCCTTTGAATTCTTAGCATCTGCGGCCGCCTTCTCCTTGGCCTCCTCTTCCTCTTTTTTCTTGGCCTCCTCTTCGATCTTCGCCTTGGCTGCCGCGTCCTCCTTTGCCTTCTTTAGAGCCTCCACGAGAGCTGTTAAACAGGCATTTGGATCCCTCTTCTTCTTCTTGGACATGAGCATCAGGTTCTCTGCCACGTCCGCGGGCGTCATGTCGGTCTCATCAAGCAGCTGCCTTATCTCACCGAACAGCTCGTGCTCGTCGATGTCCAGGTAGTTGTTGGCCAGCACCTTGAAGGCCTCGAAGCTGCAGTATGACATCTCGATGTGCTTGTCCATCCTGCCTCGCCGGATCAGCGCCGGGTCCAGCTTGTCGACGTGTCCTCTTCGATCTTCGCCTTGGCTGCCGCGTCCTCCTTTGCCTTCTTTAGAGCCTCCACGAGAGCTGTTAAACAGGCATTTGGATCCCTCTTCTTCTTCTTGGACATGAGCATCAGGTTCTCTGCCACGTCCGCGGGCGTCATGTCGGTCTCATCAAGCAGCTGCCTTATCTCACCGAACAGCTCGTGCTCGTCGATGTCCAGGTAGTTGTTGGCCAGCACCTTGAAGGCCTCGAAGCTGCAGTATGACATCTCGATGTGCTTGTCCATCCTGCCTCGCCGGATCAGCGCCGGGTCCAGCTTCTCCTTATGGTTGGTGGTAAAGATGATGATGCGCTCGCCGCCACATGACGACCACAACCCATCGATGAAGTTGAGCAAGCCCGAGAGGGTCACTTTGGAGTCCTCCTTATCAGGCCGCATCGTCATCTTGGGGTTGTTGTCGCCATCATCATCGGACTTTTTTTCCACCTTCTTGTCCTTGCGCTTTCCGGTGAGGTCGATGGAGCAGTCGATGTCTTCGATGACGATGATGGACTTGCCCGTGGTCTCGATGAAAAGCTTGCGCAGCTCGGTGTTGTTCTTGACCGCCGTGAGCTCGAGGTCATAGACATCATAGTCGAGGAAGTTGGCCATGGATGCAATCATGGTGGACTTGCCAGTGCCAGGAGGCCCGTACAACAAGTACCCACGTTTCCATGCCTTGCCAACCTTGGCGTAGTAGTCCTTGGCCTCCTTGAACGCCGAGAGGTCGTCGACGATGGCCTCCTTCTCGACGGGGTCCATCGCGAGCGTGTCGAACGTCGCCGGGTGCTCGAACGGCACGTGGCTCCAGATCTTCCCCCGGTAGGAGCTCCAGTTGCTACTTGGGTTGTTGGTGAAGAGGCGGCGCTGGCGGTTCCGGACGGTGATTGCGCGGCCCTGGTCAAAAACATGGGGCAGGTAGGAGTCGACGACGAGGTCACGGTGCCGCCGGTGGAAGATGACCTTGTAGAAGCGGCACTCCTCCTCGCCGGGGTAGAAGCTGATGACCTGGGACTTGGGCACCGTCTTGGAGGCGTACCACCAGAGCTTGGCGTCGCCGAAGGCGTCGGTGACCTGCTCGTAGTCGTCGACGGCGACCTGGAGCTTCTTGCTGTCCTTGCCGAACTCGGCCTTGAGCTTGCGCGCGCGCCGGGCGCAGGCGTCGGAGAGGTAGGCCTCCACGTTCTTGAAGAATTCGCTTCGGCGGAAGCGGTCGGCGCCAAACTCGGAGATGGTGATCTCGAGGTAGGGGTTGAAGTAGGTGGTGAGCTTGTTGGCCCAGGTGGCGAGGCGGTGGGTGAGGCCCTCGGGGACATGGTTCTGCAGCATAGTCCAGAGGAACATGAAGCTGGCCACTGCCGACCACAGGCCGGACCACTTGTCCATCATCGCCATACAGGATGATGATGCGTCGAGTAGTCAGTGTACAGGGCAGCTGCAGTGTACGATGATCTCGGACATGCCAGTTTATATAGAGAACTCGTTGACTTGTAGTCAACGATCGTCGGAGCTGGTGAGCTGCTCTCGCCAGAGTTGGATATGTAATGGAAAGGCAAAGCAAAGGCAGAATTCGCCTTGTAAATTAAGTAACTGACCACAACGTCACCGTTTTGCTTTACCTTGGTCTTCTTTTTTTATTTGCGAAAGAAGGTAATCAAAAGAAGGTAATCAATCGTAATTTACTTGGCGCTGGCAGTTGATTAGCGTACGGAACTCTGCCATTGGTGGATGCATATGTGCAAGTCATAATCGTTCAAGGAGGTTGTCGGATGGTTGGTGAGGTCAGTTTACTTGGCCACCAAGCCTGACGCTCCATCAGACGTACTAAGAGAGACTATGTTTATTTCCTGATCCTTGAAAAGCGAGTACCATTTCTTTATTTCCAGATCTTACTTTACTTGGAAACAGGCAGCTGATTAGCGCACGAAACTCTGCCATTAGTGGATGCATGTGTGCAATTCATTTATTTGGTCATGGCGCGTGACACCACTCATTAGACGTAAGAGAGAGACATGATCATTTGCATCCATATAATCCTTGAGGGGTGCTAATGAGATTCACTTTTCCAAAGATGAACAGTCGCCATCGCCAAAAAAAAAAAGATGAACAGTCGCATCCACTTGTTGAAAAATAATACTTACCACGGGAAACACTTAGATGTGTCTTGACACCGAAGAAAACACTTGCATGAAGAAGGGGTTACCATGCGAAAGAAATCCAATCCTACATCCCAATTATTCCCAGCAAATTCCAGCTGGTAGCAATAAACTGGCACTAAAAAAACCAAGTGAATTGTTGTCTACTCTTCAATGGATTGACATATGACAGCCGTAGTTTCCTCCTTTCGCAATGAAATGGCTCCTATTCAGAATTCTCTTGGTGTTCAGCCTGTCCATGAACTTAGTAACAAGTTAAATACATTGATCTTATTTCTGCACGTAGCATTCATCGCCCTCAGATGTGTTGCCTTCCTGGAGACGCACCTAGGCTAGCATCCAAATAGCTGGCACTACACGTGGCGTCTTGTAGCGATCTACTAGCGTGGCCTCAGCAAAAAAGCAGCCCTTCTTTCGTTAGAGTAGTAGGATTACAAATCTGCTTGCGTATTATTTGAAAATTGAAATCGGAATCCTTTCTCAGCTAGTTGTGCACATTTCGTATATACTGCTTCCCTCAAGCACACATTAACATTATGCAGCACCATCACTCTCTGGTCAAGAAACAAAGAACCAACATTATTTTGTCTACAATTCACCTCATCAGTGTTGTCACTAAGATCGGGAGCATCGGTATAAAACTCGATAAGCATGTATACCCTAAAGCATGGATGTCCATCAGGGCAATACCGGCCTAGCTAGTGAGCTTTCTTGCGCAAACAAGCTACGTGTTGGTAGAGCACCATCTGTACCATAGACTAGGGCCCCTTTTTTGTATAATGATGTCCATATAGTCATCCGGGAACCTATTCACGAGGCCAGTGATTCAATTGTAGCATCCAGGGGCTGTAGCTATAATAATACTTCCCAAAGCCAGTCTATCCATCACAGGCTGTAGCTTGAATCTTTGTGGTGACCTCCATACATTACTATATTTGTTGGAACAAAGTTGCTGATGCTTCCTATGCCTGGCTTTTTATATTTCGTCCTTTGCACATATACTGATCGATATACATATTTGTGAAAACTAGGCAGTAGGCAAGGAAAGCAATGTCAGGAAGAAGCCAGCGGCAGCATAAGTAAGATATATATGGCCACATTTTAAAAAGCTATATATTGTCAAAATCGACTAAAAAATGCAAATTGACTCTAGGGTTGGATAAACATATCTAATCGTCAACCACTGAGGATGTAGATTTGCCGGTTATCTGAGTCCATAAAGACTCAAATAATTTCATCTGCAGACGTTGCTAGGATGTGGCTTGTTAAAAGTTTTCTGAGTAGCAATGAAAACTCCACTGCAAAAATTTCAATTAACCGTGAAGGACCATTAACAAGTGGTGGTAGAGTCCGACTCTTTAGTTTCATTTTATTGGTAGAGTGGTGGTAGAGGAGGCAAAACTTGAATGGTTAGATGTGCTTCTTTTCCTAGTAAATATGTAGCTGTTAGAGTAGGAAGAATATATGCATGAATGGATGAACCCTTTCCCGGCTTGCCCAGCAGGGTGGGAGGGGGCTAAGGGTGCCGGTTCATGGGACATGCTTAGCTATGTTCCTTGAGTAGGTGGAGCTTATTTTTGCAGTTTGGATCCATTAGCTACATGTACAATGCACATGCCAACGAGTTAGAGTTCAAAGGCCAGTGATGAAATCTACCTCATTAGTTAGAGTTTTGCCTCTTCATCCATCTTTGGCTGCCAGAGCAGAGCTACAGCCCGTGTTGGTGGTGCTACGGCACGGGCTTGGCTTTATTTGCGTAAGGTAAACATCTAATCATGATTAAAAGTTAGCTGAAAACATCTAATCATGATTAAAAATTTTCTAGAGCGTCACATGTCAATTAGCTCATCACTGGGTGGAAGACCGCCCAGGTTCCTCTCCTGTTTGGTTGTTGCCTGGCGCCACCTCCTGAGTGGGCCAGGCAACGAATCTCAGACCCATGCGCTCAAAATTTTGCGTCTGGATGAGCGGCCTCTCGAACTAGCAGGTGTCTGAAACTCGCATCCTCTGAGTTCTGCAATGGGAGAGGGAACATAAGGTTTTTCAAAAGTGCTATACGCGCTATCCAAGTTCTGGCTGAACTCATTGAATTTTCCATCTACCTTGCAATCATGGCTCGACTTCTATCAGGAGAGGCAAACCATCGTGCGTTCTGATGCCTTCGCCACTAGGTCTTGATTCAAACATTTCATCTACCGAGGATCAGTACATTGTTCTGATATAGATGATGTCGTCCATTTAAGCTACTTCAGTTTACTACTCTCAAAAGTACTAGAGGTAGAGTAGATTTCATAATTTTGAATAACATGGCATATTTGTTGAAGAGTTGAATGTGTGTTGGGTGCGACTTGAACGCTTAGACAGACATGAAATTAAATTAAGTGCCGCTCATCACTGTGGCCGTCTCATGCTGGTACCATTTAAACATTACCACCCAGCTAGAAATGCTCGTTTGGTTGGCACCAGCCACCACTGTGCCAGCGGTCATGTAACATTAATTTTTGAAACGCCACTACAAATAGTTTCTGTAGTTGTCCTGGTAACCTAACGACGGCTAATTATTTTTACCATGATGTTAAGATCGGGCCAGTCTATAGACTGGTGATCGATGCTTTCATCTTGCACGCTAACATATTTTTCTGAGCAATTCTGATGCAACCAATGTCCGCCATTAGTGGATGCATGTGTGCATTTCATTTATTTGGTCATGGTGCCTGACGCTCGGGCATGGCGTAAGAAGACCAGGTGACGCAGGTTGTGCTCCGCAGTACTGTGTGTCGTGCGGACCGGCGTGTGAAGACCGAGGGACAGAGGAGTGTGTGTCGCCCCCGGTTTGTAAAAAAGATGGAACACTCTGTTCCTCATTTGTTTGTGGACTGCAATTCCGCTGTGGCGTTTTGTCGCCATTGTTGCGTTCTCGAGCTTCTACTCTCGTGTACATCGGCGCAGCCATCCGATCGAAGCACAAGGCTCCGCGCAGCCGTACAGAGCACCGCGGGTATACTGGACTGCGTCGCCGCCGTCTCGCTGAAGCTACACGATCATGTCGCGCGCAGAAGGCGGAGGACGAGGCGCGAGCTAGACCGTGGTCATCGTCGTGAGCTCGATTGGGCACCGTGGAGTTTCGTCAGTAATACAACTGCAAGGAGTACCCTTGGTCGGTTTGGTCACGGCGAGCACCTTCTTGTCTACTGGCTCTGTCTCCGGCGAATGCGGACCTTCCAGGAACATAGGACGGTGGTGTACGTGAGCTTTCGATGGCCGCCGGAGACCGGATTTGCCAGTAGGGGTGTAAAGGTTAGGCAAATTTCCGACCCCTCTCATTCCGAGGCACGAGAGTGCACCTGAGCTGCCGAGACGTCAAGATGCCTACCAGAGGAAATAACTGAAAGCCTACACTGCCGTCCTGCAAAGAGAAAAAGGAGCATATATATACACGATCGGATAAATGCTGGGGAGGTAATTTCACCAAACGGATTCCGTCTTTTGGTATATATGATTCACACATTGGAGGAGACGAGAAGGGATTGTTGAAACATAATGGAGGCTGCTTCAACAATGTCATTTTAAGGAAGACGTTAGATTTTACCTCGGTGTGCATCTGAAAATCTTTGAGAAATGGCTTGACAACATCAAAGAAAAAAGGTGTGCTTCAGAGTGCACTGCATGTGGACAGAAACTCACTGATACCTCCAACACCATTTTCCATTCTTGGTTTAGCATGCCAGGGAGACGAGACCAGTCTCCGGCCGCTTTGCTTATCTGCAAATTCTTTCCTGCCTCTTAATTTCGTTTTTTTTTTATTTGGGGGACAACCTGCCTCTTAATTTCCTCAGACCAAGGCCGGCCTGGAGCAGGCGGAAAGCGAGACGCGGCGGCGTTCATCGCTTCATGTACACTGGCGCAGGCTGCAATTATCTCTGCAGCCACCCGAACCACGCCTCGCCGTCATGTACATCGGCAACGAGACACGCAGCAACCCGAAGCACTAAGCTCTGCTCTGCTGTTGAGACCCGAAGCACGAAGTTTGACGAACCAGCGAGCCCTGGTCGCGTGCGCTGCATCGTGGTCATCGTCGCGGTCTCCATTATGCAGGAGTTTGGTAAGCGTTGAGGTTAGCACCAGGTTAGCTCGGTTGTGCTCTGACAACGACCTCACGTCACGGCGAGCAGCTTCTTGTCTACCGGCTGTGTCTCCGGCGAATGCGCGCCGCTCAAAAGCATCGGACTGTGGTGTATTTGAGCTAGGGATGGCCGCCGGAGACCGGATTCACCAGTTACAGTGTAAAGGCTAGGCGAATTTCCGACACCTCTCATCCCAAGACGAGAGTGCGAATGAGCTGCGGATATGTGGAGAACTCGAGATACCTGCCAGAGGAAATAATTGTGCGTATATCGAAGCCAACCGCCTTCCTGCGAAGAGAAGAGGGGCAGATATCTATACACGAGGGTAAATGCTGGGGAGGTAAAATAAAGGAGGTATACTAAATGGAGTAAATGGAAGCGGTAGGTGAGACCAAGGTTTGCATTACTATGGTAAACTGGACCGGTTTTCACAAAAGCCGGAAAAACCAGTCTTGTCCGGTTTTACCCAAGAGTCCGGTTTTCCATTTAAAATTTCAAAAAAAATTGACAATTTGAAAAATTTTGAAACAAAAATTACGTTAAAAGAAATAGATGAAATTTGCAGTTCAATAGTGGAAACCATTCACATCGATTCAATCGTTCTGTGTGACAAAAAAATCAAGGAAGGAAAAAAACCATTTTTTTATGAACCAGCAACCTTTCTCGATTTGTTTGACAGACAAAACTATCGAATCTATGTGTTTTGTTTCCACCATTGAGCTCGAAATTGCATCTAGTTTTTTTACATATTTTTTGATTCATTTTTTGAAATTTTAATTTTTTGCTTTTTTTAATCTTTTTCCTAAACCGGTTTACCAAAATTTTTGTCCCATTTACCGGAAATTTGTTTATTAGAAATTTAATTTTTTTTCAAATTTCGTCTTTTGGATTTCGGCCCGGTTTCTGACCTTTTTTTTGCTAACCGGACATCTCGGTCCGGCCCGGTTTTTTGTTCAAAACGGGATTGCAAACCTTGTGTGAGACATGATTCAAATTCATCAAATATACCTGCACATCAGATGGGATCCCATTGGAAAGACCTGGCTCAGTTTGTGTAATGTACACACTTTCTGGTGCACCACATGTCCATTAGCTTAGCACGGGGTAGAAGACCGCCCAGGTTCCACCCCTGTTTGGTGGTTGCCTGGCGCCTGGGAGAGCGGCCTGATGGGCAGGCTGCCTGACAGAGCAGGAAGAAAACATGCCCCTAGTCTTCTCAGTCCGGATCACTAGCAAGCACAGGCGAACGATAGCGTCGTGCATTACCAAAGGGCATAGACAGCAACATAAACTTTTCATATACTTCTCTTTCCTAGATTATTGCAGTTATGTTTTGCTGTGAATATATGTACGTGAACGTGTTCGGAATGCATCCATTCCAGAAATCAAATAAGCCGGGGCAGATTAAAAGGACAAGTATAGAATGCATCAACGCAACGAGGAAGAAAAAGTTAGTTATATATACAAATTCAAGCAGGTGAAAAGGGAATATCTACGGATGCCATGATGTCACGAAACTAAGGAATATGAAATATATAAGTTTCACCGGTTATTGTCTGTACACTACCTGAGTAATATTACAACTGATGAATTTCCTACAATGCAGCAAGTACATATCGAGCTCATGCCATGCATTCCGAATATTTTTTGAAAGAACACACTAATAAGAATTCCTTGGACCATCACGTATCTTTGCGTGTGGAGGCTCGATCAGCGTTGTAGAGTGTTGCAGGTCGATATGCACGCCAGCAAAAGACGAGTCTCCGGCCGTTTTGCTTAATTATCTGCAAATTCTTTCCTGCCTCTTTCCTTTTGTTCGGACAAGGCCGGCCTTGGAGCAAGCGGCAACGAGAACGTGGTGGTGGTCATCTACATCGGCGCAGGCTGCAACTATCCGCGCAGACACCCGAACCACATCTCTGTCATGTCCATCGGCAACAACACGAGCAGGTGCAGCAACCTGAATCACTAAGATCTGCGGAGCCGTACAGACCAGGTATACTGGTATTGGCTGCCGCAATCTAGCCAAAGCAGCGAGTCCTGGTTGCGCACGTTGCGCCGTGGTCATCGTCGCGGTCTCCATTATTCACCGTGGAGTTTAGTAAGCGTTGAGGTTGGCAGCAGAACCATTCGGAGAAGCTCTGACAATGACATGACAGAGATCCTGGTATTCATCAAATACACCCGCACATCAGATGAAAGGGGTAGGTGAGACATAATCCATATTCATCAAATACACCCGCACATCAGATGGATCTATAAGAGCCGCCCAAGTTGCATCCATTTTAGTTAAGCTAGCTTAGCTCTTCATAAAAAGGATGCTATGCTGAGAGCTCAATCAAAATAAACACAACCCCGGTATTTTCACGATATGTCTTTTATCGACGCCCAGAACATGACACATCGGTAAAACAACGATACACATCGTCACACATGCTCACCCATACAAAATTTCAGATTTGTTACAAGTCTTGATCAGATCACAAGGTCATAAATAAAATTACATACATGTACCACGGTTATTTACCTTGATTCAGGGCGGATTGTACAAAGTGATAGAATCTGTATAACAACTAGTAGTAGCAATAGCGGGTCCTGTTGTCTATCTAGGTAT
>LAPY01001143.1:93844-107951 GCA_000970635.1 Eragrostis tef
GTATGTCCACATACCACTTTTAAAAATCAAGTATGTGTACATACATTTTTTAGAAACCCCAAGTATGAAGAAATACCTTCTAGATTGTGAGATATAAATGTGGGAGTAGCTACACCCAGGAGTAAGAAAGAGGCTACTCCCACATTTATATCTCACAAGGCTACTCCCACATTTATATCTCACAATCTAGAAGGTATTTCTTCATACTTGGGGTTTCTAAAAAATGTATGTACACATACTTGATTTTTAAAAGTGGTATGTGGACATACTCTCTTTTTTATATGCAAAACATGATAAAAAGTTTATTATATATAGTTAGTTTCCTGTGCAGTGCGCCAGTAGTTTTCCACCCTGCGTCATCTATGAGTGTGACACATCAAGAAGTCACCATACTTGCTGTTACAGCTATGACTTTTTTAGAAATTTCATATAGCTCCCCACAGCACACCCACACATCTGTATAGATATTGCTAAAAATCAATGTTATATACACACTACTTAAAGTTATGACTGGTAGTGAAATTGAAAAGCGTTCTCAAATTCTAAAATGCAAATGCAGGTAAATATGGCACGGGCAAAAGTCAGAGTAACTTCTGCCATGAATCCCCCTTTACTTCTTGTAGACTACAGTCGTGAATTGAGATTAAACGGGAAAGCACTGGTGCGTGTCGAAGCATCCTCATCTGTGAAAATCTGTACCCCCATTGATGTGGTCATACTGCTTAACGTTAGCCACAGCATGAGCTGGGCAGCGGCGTCACCAACACAGACGCCATCGCGGTTGGATCTGCTGAAGAAGGAAATGAAGTTTATAATAAGACAGCTTGACGATGATGACCGCCTTGCTATCATAGCATTCAACGATCAGGTCATCAAAGAGTACAGCACCAGCCTTTTAGAAATTTCAACCAGTGGTCGGATGGCTATTGAAAAAAAGTTAGACGGGCTCATAGCTAACGGTACCACAGCTTTCAAACCAGGCTTGGATCAATCAGTGAAGGTACGCGGAGTTTCGCTACTCCATTTGTTTCAAAATTTCAATCTGCTCAATCATTGGTAGATCTTATAGTAAAAAGAATAATACAATAATTGACGGAATACAATAGTAACATGCGACATCCAGAACTCGTTTAGGGATGAGCAAAAGACGCTAGCTGTACCCTAGTTGGCAAGCAAGCCTGTGCAAATTACATAGCAAGCTATTTTTTTTTACTTCACTTGTTTTTTGTGTCTCAAACTTCCACGCATTTATTAAACCCATATCCTTGGTTTTGCCATTTGATCTTCCTTAATTTAAATATTAAGTACATTAATATCTTATTCACGTACATAATAATAAAATGATCTGTTGTAGGTTAGACTAAATCACGACCCAAGAGGTGCAAAGTGAGACAGATATGTTCTAGGCTATCAGCTGCTCTAGTATTCATCTGGTGGCTATACAAATAGTTTGAACAAATCAATAACTGATAAATCGTTTGTTTGATACATGGGTTAAACCTGGTAGCTGTGCACCTTAGAACTTAATAATAAAATTCTCTATATGACAACCTTAGCTTACTACTCATGCACCTGAAGTCTTAAACACGCAAGAGCCAGCATGAGCTGACCACATGTCAATCAGGTCATTTGCATGCGACGCTGGTGTGTTTGCCTCTTGCAAATGACTGCCTTACATTTATTTTATGTTCTATGCATGAGCAGTAAACTAAGGTCCAGAGTAGTTAGCTCCTACGCACGAAGCAAGATTTCCAAGAGTTCGGACTGGATGTTTTGTTTCCTCCGTCTTGTGGAGGAAAGCAAGGCCTTCCTCCGGAAAGGAAAGAGCCATTCCTCCGTTAAAAACGCCACATGACATCCGCAAAATGCAGGAACTTCATTCCTTCGAAAATCCTTTGAACTTCCTTTGTTCCAAACGCCCCCTAAGGGGCGAAAGATCCCGATTGGTTCCACAAGGACCCGATTAATTGTGCTGCAAAATTTCACCGATTCCATCCTCAATTGACTGGTGTTGGCATGTAACTTTTATTCTTTGTTTCCTCTTTCTCTAACAACTCGTGCTCCCACTTCTTTCAAAAAAAAAAAAAACTTGTGCTCCCACTCATTGTTTGTTTCCTTCCACATTACTACTCTCTGTACCTTTCGTCAGGACCAACAACTATGCAATTCCAACAAGCTTTTTATCAGAACCTTGGTCGCAGATATATGCTTCTTCGCAAGCTGGTGACTTCATATAGAAAAGATATACGCAACGACACATTTTGTTGTTTCCACTTCATATAGAAAATCGTTTTTTTTGCAGATACATACTACATTGTTCTCCACGAAATTAAATCATTTATGTTTTTAGCACTTTGTTTTATTCAAAATTTCACATTGTTGAGGACACCCAGATTCCTGGTCATAATCATTACCTTTTTAAAGGAAACCACCTCTTTATCGCTCTGGAGGGCTCCATAACGTTATTATTCTTTAATAGCTTTTTGGGTAACATGATATCAATCTTATAATTATAGTTCTGGTCATAGTTTGTTAAGTTAGAATAATGACCTGTTTATTTTTAGTAGTTCTAATTCCCACTTTGGTTAAATACTAAGTTTGTTTAGATTTATTTATTTAGAGTACAATTATTATTCAATTATATTCTACAATTAAATTACACTTTTGGAGTTTTGAAAATTTATTTTACCTTTAGTAGCCACTCTTATTACATCTCATGACCTCTCAGAATTGGTCGTTCTGTTCTGACACGTGGAATTTGGTGGGTTATGTCTTAATTGGTGTGAAAAATTCAACAAATAATTTATTGAATCTTCATCTGCATCTCACATCATTGGACTGTAGCTAAATTGGACTCTTCTTTTATTGATTATTTGAATGTAGACTGAAATTATTAACAGTTTTAATCCATATGTATTGATGGGGTTTCCAGCTCCTTGATGAACGAGCGGATAAGAGTCGTGCTGGCTTTATCATCCTCATTTCAGATGGTTTAGATAACAATAAACTCCAGTGGGTCGATGAGAGTATCACCCCTAGTGACCCCATCCGAATCCTCCTCCGAAAGTACCCAATCCATACCATCGGCTTATGCAAGGCTCATGATACAAAGGCACTGCACTTCATCGCGAAGGAATCCTATGGAACCTACTCCTCCATCACTGACAACCTGGAGACAAAGATCATGGAAGCATTCGCAGTCTGCCTTGCTGGGTTCAAGACAGTTGTTGCCACCAACACATGCGTCAACATCACGTCTGGTAGTTTGAACATAACTAGAATTGACTCCGGTGGTTACACGCTCCGTGAAAGCTCCGGAGGAATTTTTATTGGCACCCTCTCTGCTGGGGAGGTGAAGGACTTCCTTGTCTCCTTTGATTATACCACTGGCTCTTGGGCACGGGGTTACAGTAAAGTTCTAAACGCGATTAGTGCTACTGTCAAGTACAAGAATGTATCAGGCGGGCAATCAATCTCCACTGAAACTTGCTCCGTGTCACTCCCAGTTCACACGACCGACACTGGGAGGGCTCCCGAGAACCCATGCCGTCCCTTCCCAGCAGTCCTGCAGCAGATGGTCCGGTTCCAGGTACAGGACATGCTTAAAAGCATTATAAAAGAATTGTTTGTCTTGAAAGAGGAGGCTGGTGGTGCCTTCCAAAGAGAAGAAGACGATGACCCGGTTTTTCAGGCCATGGCAGCGAACTTGCTGCAGAAGAAGTGGAAGGATTTCAAGCAGTCTGACCAAGCATGGAAAGAAGCCCCAAAGGCCTTCCTTGACATGGGAGGCATCGACAAGGACATCAAGGCAATGGTGGGCGTCTTGAGGCAGGGCTTAGGGATTGGATGCATCTACTCATGGCTGTCCAGCTACCAGATGCAGCGCCCAGCAGTTACTGGCTTGCCAGTTCACAATGATGCGACAGGGTTCAGAACGCCAGTGATGGAGGCAATGTTGCAGGAATCCTTCAAGCAGATGGCCTTGGAAGCACCTTCCAAGGGGCAATACCAAGAGGTCTGCATTGGTGCCAGCGAGCTCTTGGATATGATCAGTGAGAGATTTGAACTCTGGTCCAAGCTGGACAGCAACGTGCCACCACCGTTCCAGCCATCGTCAGAGATGGAAGGCAGTGTCTCCTGCAACCTCGCCGCCGTCCTACGTAAGGATATCAGCCAAGCGAGGAAGAAGGACATATATCTGGTGAGTACGGCCATGTTCCTACAGCAATACGCAGCAACATAACTTAATAAGATTTCATTATCACCAAATTGTTTGCCACGGATTGATGCAGGTCACCAATCACGCAATGGAGAAATGGCGGAGCTCCATCAACGCTGGTGAGGAGGCTTATGGTTATGACAGCCCAGACAAATAGGTGCGCAGGCAGCAAGCCAGCCATTACAAGTTGAAAAAAAGTAGGTTCCATCGTGGTGATGCAGAAACAGATGTACCATGCAAAAAATTAGCGAAGCTATATCCTCCTATTCCCTCCTGGAAATAATGCACACTTGTTTATGTGATTTACGGCATGCTAGTTGATTGTTGTTCTTTTAATAAATAATTATTTTGTGAATCACTGGATGCTGTAAATTGAAGTCTTATGACTTATGACTTCAATTTTGCACACGTAAATGTTGCTGTTGTATCATGTAATGCCATGCCTACAAGCCATCATTCCTGGCACGAATAGCTATATAAGAATGCAATGCACTGATTACTATGTATATGAAGTGTAAAAACATGTATCTGTAAAACAAATCTTTCATCCAGTGACCATTAAAGACATTATGTGTCATTGAGGTCAATTATTACTGCCCTTGCAAATAATAGTCAGCTGGAAGAAATCAAGAGATACATATGTTTAAGTGTAGCGTCGACAATTGTGGCGTGTGCTAGTTATTCGGCATAGTTACATAGTAATTATCCATGTAAATTGAAATCAAATTTCATGTTGAATACCATATAAATTACAAAAGACAAGGGATAGACAGATCCAGCTCTTTAATCCCTTCCAGAAAACAGGATAACTATTTTGCCAAACTTTTAAAGTGCCTCTGCTCCACCAACTGCTCTATCCGAGGAGCAGGATCGACTGGAGCCGGAGCCGTACCAAACACACCAATATTTGTCATTGTTGGCACATAACATGATCAAAGCTGTACTTTGCTTGCCTGCGTACCTGAGGAATCTTGCTTTAATGATTTTGCTCCTAGCAAATTGAAATGTGATCTTTGCTTGTCCGGGTAACTCAGGCATATTGCTTTAGTGATTCTTTTGATTTTTAGGAGTTGTTCTAGTGCTTTTCGTTCTCCATATCTAAGGCCCTCTGCAAGGGGAAAACTACACTGCCCAACTGGTACTAGGATCGTCCCATTGATCTAATTGTTAGTTATTCGCCTCCTTGCTACTTGATACTATGGCATGGAACAAGATCCTCCATAATATATGAAACTCTAGTACAGTTGTACACCCATATAAGATCAAGAGCCAGATTGAGAGCCCTCTTCAACAAATCAAGGGCCGGATAGTCTTCTTTTATCACTATTAACTGCTACATTTCGAAATCAGGTATTAGTTAACTCTGAATATCTTTCATTCCACCCCGTGGCATATGAACTGGATCTGTAACTGCATATACTTTATAATACATCTGTCCAAAATAGAATGATATTCTAGCTTTTTCCTAAATAAAACGATTTTAAGTTTCATCCAAATTCTATAAAAAGTGCCAAAATTGGTGGTCAAAATAAGTATCATTTTATTTATTACGAAAATTATTCATCTTATGGCTATTTTCCTTGTTAAATGGTGATATTAGTCTACGTAAACTTTGAAGAGAACTAGAATGTTATTCTTTTTTTAACCAAGGAAGTAACATGTAGAAGTTCACAGTTCTATTTTTTTGTCAGCACCACTTGATTTGCACCTTAATTCGTTAAGTATATTATTATTACCATCAGCTATATTCATCAAATCCTAGTTTTTTCCAACTGTGCCACAGGCAAACCGCTAGGCTAGGAATTAGATGAAATGGTTGGACCTACATGGTGTTAAATCCATGTTGTTGTATTTAAATGCCAAGCTGTGTATCTCCAGAGAAATGGTTATGCATCTCGAGAGAAATCCTTCATTGTTATAGTTACTTTATATGTTTTGATACATTATTTAGATCTGCTAGTTGCATTACCCTCTCATTACATTAATAAGAGAATGATTTAATCAAAATATTTTTAGTTTTGAATATTCATGTGCCATATTGTTGCAACGAAGTTACTTCCGTTTTTTATCTAAAGCAAAGGTACTTGGTTACTGTTTGAAGACTCTGGTTGTAAACATTCTATGACAAAATATAGTCTAGGTCATAATTGGTGCCAGCTTGTGTCTGAATGGTCCGAATTTGAAGCTGTCCAGGCCTGATAGACAAATTCAGAAGTACTGAAAACATAATTGTATATGTGGTACCAATATTTTATAGAAATTACCTTTGTGGTCCTTGTAGTGTGGATTTAGCAGCCAGTAAAAACAGTGCTGCAATTTTGTGGTTTGAACCATTGAATTCATTGGCCATCAGTATAAATATGCGATATTGGTGCCTTATCACAATCACAAAGATACTGAGTTGGCCACAATATTCGGTTCACATCGAGTTTTGATATTTAAAGGAACATTTGAAGCAGTGTATCTTATTTGTTTTTGCCATCTGGCCAAAATAAGTATAAGCTAACTTTCTCCCATTCTTCTTTCTTGCAAACAAATAAAGTCACATTAACTTTCTCCCATTCTTCTCCCATGTCTATATCAAAATACAGATCCTTAATACAGAAGCTTCACTAATTCTGAAATCAAATAATGCAGCTCATCAAGATGGCCCCCGAAAAAGTTAGAGTGACTGTTGCCATGAACCCTCCTATACTTCTTGTAGACGACAGGCACAAATTGAGATTAAATGGGACAGCAGTGGTGCGCCTTGAAGCACCCTTATCTATAAAGAGCTCTGCGCCGATTGACCTAATTGCATTGCTCAATGTTAACCATAGTATGAACGAGGCAGTGGCCCTACCAGAGACACTATCAAGGTTGGATATGGTGAAAAAAGCCATGAAGTTCATCATTAGACAGCTTGATGATGATGACCGTCTTGCTATTGTAGCTTTCAATAATCAGGTTATCAAAGAGTGCACAACTGGCCTTTTAGAAATTTCAGGAGGCAATCGGATGGCTCTGGAACAGAAGGTGAATGGCCTTATGGCTAAGGGCGACACTTCCTTTAAACCATCATTGGATCATGCTGTGAAGGTACGTAGTGAACTTAGCAATTGAAACATATACTTTATTTCGCTTTCGCATTGGCCATGGAAAGCTCTGCAATATAGCTATTGTTGAACAGCGCATTTGGTGGGTAATGTCTCCATCAATGCCACTTTTTGTTGCTTCGTGATCCTACATATCTCGTTGTAATAAGTCGTTGTCTTTTGTTTGCTATAAATCCCCAGTTAACTACACTATTTAACGTTCCCTTTAGAGATCCTTCATATATACTTTGTACTATGTTCCAGTTTTGTGTTGATTATAGATTCACCCCAAATTTCAGTTCTTGTTGAATTTTAGAAGAGTTGGACTATTCTTTTTTGGAAATTATTCTATTCTGTATTTTTGGTGCTTCTCGGTTAATTCATATGTATCAATGATTACAGCTCCTGGACGATAGAGCGGATAAGAAACGTTTAGGCTTCATTATCCTTATTTCAGATGGACAAGACAACATCCAATTCAAGTGGAGGGAGGAGAGTGTCGCCCCTACTGATCCTATCCGCAACATCCTAAACAAGTACCCAGTCCACACCTTTGGTTTGTGCAAAGCCCACGACCCAAAGGCATTGCAATTCATTGCCAAAGAATCCTATGGAACCTACTACTCCATCACCGACGTCAACCTTTATAGAAAAATCATGGAGGCGTTTGCTGTCTGCCTAGCTGGGATGAAGACTGTCATTGCCATCGAGACTTGCATCAACATCACATCAAGTAGTTTGAACATAACAAGAATCGACGCTGGAAGCTACCAAGCCCAAGGTGGTTCCAGAGGGATCTTGATTGGCTCACTATATGCTGGGGAGGTGAAGGACTTTGTTGTCTACTTTTATTATAGTACTGGCGAATGGTCGCCAGGGTACTATACAATTTTGAGTGGGATTTCTGCTAGTGTAACCTACAAGGATGTGCGCAGGCAGTCATCCACCACCGACAATTGTTCTGTGTCTCTCCCAATTCACACAGCTGAATCCGGATCGGTTCCACCAAACCCATGCCCTCCTTTCCCTGTAGTCCTGCAGCAGATCATCCGGTTCAAGGTGGTGGACTTGCTTACGAGCACCCTGAAGGAATTTCTGGTGTTGAAAGAGGAGGCTAGTGGTGTCATTGACGGAGACGAAGGCAGTGACCTGGTCTTGCAGGTCATGGCAGCGAACTTGCTGCAGAGGAAATGGAGGGAGTTCAAGCAAACAGATGAATCATGGAAAGAAGCCCCGAGGGCCTTCCTTGATATCGGAGGCATAGACAAGGATGTCACCGCAATGGTGAGCAACCTGAAGAGTGGTCTTGGGGTAGGATGCATCTACTCATGGCTGTCAAGTTATCAGATGCAGCGCGCGGCAGTTACAGGCTTGCAAGCTCACAACGACGCAACTGGGTTCCGCACGCCGGCAATGGAAGCAATGGTGCATGAGGCTCACAAGGAGTTGGCGTTGGAGGCATCCTCCCAAGGGCAAGATATGGAAGTATGCAAGCGCGCCATCGAGCTCTTGGCCATGATCAACAGGCGATTTGAACTCTGGTCGAAGCTAGATGGTGATGTGCCGCTAGCTTTCCAGTCACCATCGGAGAAGGAAGACGATGAGTTCCGCAACCTCAGCACCGTTCTGCGTGAGGACATCAGCCGAGCGAAGCAGCATGACATATACCTGGTACGTACATATGTATATATTTTCTGAGGAATGCAGCAAGACATCAATGAATCAGGTTTCTTTATATTAATCCAACTTTTTTGGACGCAGGCTGCCGAAAATGCGGTCAAGCATTGGCGAAGCTCTTTCATCCCCGAGGAAAAAATGCATTGACATGGCACCACGATGAAGTAGCACAACCCGTGAGCGGATCGTGGTGACGGAATGTCAGTCTCGCCGTCAATACAGTCGATCTCATCCCATAAATAATTTGCAAGTCGTGCTCACCGCCATTGAATAATTGATTTCCCGTGTAATAGCTGGTGGTTGTTCTATTTCTTTCCTGGTAGTGGGAGACAAAGATGCATCTTACTCTTCTCAATAACAGCCATATGTTTGTGTAAGAAAACTCAACGGCTCGAGGTGTTATTTCTGTCGATGATTTAAATATAACAGAGAAGCTGCTCCGACACTCCTCTGTTCAAGAAATCTACGAACCTTGAGGCGTCATTAACAAACAAATGTACTTATATGTCAAGATTCCTAACGTGATTCATTGGGCTGTCGGCCTAAGTTTTACTGCAATACCTATAAAGTTGTACTCCAAATTAAAGCTAGCGATTATCTCAGCAGAACAATATGTTAATTGTCCAGTATTTTGATTGAGAAAAAAATGCAAGCCTAGATATTATCTTTTTTTATGTTTCGCAAGAAAAAGGTAATTGTCATGAGAGAATTTTGTAGGCTAGTTTTTAACCTATCATTATAGAAAGTCTACTGATTTGTAGGAAGGCCTGGCAGCTGTGTTTTACTATTTGTCAGAACAGAATCCTTACAGTACAAGAGCGGATGAGACAGCCATGTATCACGTAGGAAGCGCAGCTGATGTTTTCACCACCTGCTTGTTGGTAGTCATCAGTTCTATGCGTGCGTTTTCCAGTCTCATTTTATTTACAACTCCAGAATAATGCAACAATTTTGAAATACTTTACTTATGCTATGCTTGATACAAAAGTTCTTAAAAGTCTCCAACATCACTTGGGCTAGACATTCTACTAGGACAACGGATTGTATTGTAGGATGGTAACTATTTCTTTATATTGGATTCAGTTGTGAACTGAATACTTAAATAGCACAGTTTAAAATATCTACATCTTGCGTATAGCTAGTAAAACTGATACCCGAAAACATATGCCTACTGTCCAAGGCATTCTGTAGCAGCTTCCAGAGCTCCCGGCAGAATGGCAGATGGACATCACACAATAGCGGCCAGGCAGATTTTGCATTTTGACGCTTTCGGGCGGCGGTGGGTTAGCCAATGGTGAATCAGTGGTGGGTACATAGATGAAGTCCAAACACATCAACACACCGAGATCGCAGGGTAGGGGCCAGGGAATTCTTTCCAAACACACCAACACAGAGATCACAGGGTAGAGCCAGGGATTTCCTTTGAAAGTCTCTAAAAATGTACTCTAGTCATTATAAACAGGGATGAAATGAATCAATATATAGAAGGGAAAGAAATTCTTTAATTATTTATTCAAAAAATTCTGCAGATAAATTTTACAGTAGTTGATAAGTTTCTGTGTAAATTTCTCTCACTCAATCAAAATTTTGGAATTCATGATGAAGAGATAAAAAGCAAAAACTGAAGTGCAGTGGTGTAGACCCAGGAAAGGACTGATATGAAATATACTATTTTACCCAACGGCACTGACAAAACTTAAGAATCCGGAATACTTTTGTTTTTAGATTAGAATCCGGAATACTGCTGACATTTGGGCGGAGAAATGTTCGCACTCTCAGGATCCATCCAATTTGCGTGCAGGTCAGCTTCATATAAGCTTGTTTTTATGCTAGTGGGCTAGATCCGCAAAAGACTCAAGACATACATACCTTTGTTAGTTGACGGGATGGTTTCCTTGTGTTTTGGAAGGTTGTGGGCTCATCTGTTCAGGATATGCATGGTTCCACATAATTTGATACGGATGGTGCTGTTGTACAACTTAAAACCAAGCGTATCCCTTCCATATCTAGACTTAACTACGTAGTGGATACAGAGATATTGCCAAGCATATTTGAGAGGGTGTGCCGTTTGAAATGCTCTTGTCGCTGTCTTTGATAACTGGGCATCTTTTGGTTTTCTATCATGTTTCAAGTAGTTTCGTCAGCCTTTTCATCCCAATTTTCTCTCTGCTCCTGGTTAAATGCGGGCTGCTAGAGATGAGAAACTTTGGTCGCGCCATTGTGGCGCGACTACATATTGAGTCGCTCCATTTTGTTTGGCTCGACTCAGCTCTGACTCGCTGACGTGGCAATGAATCGCGTCAATCCATTTGACGTGACTCAGTTTTCAGTCGCGGCATTTGGAATGACGCGACCAAAACGTCTAGATTTGCAAATCTAGTTCCGGACGGTCTCTTATTAAAATATTAGTTAAAAAAGTTTAAATAATAAAAAAAAATCGATTGGGAGATACCAAGAATATGCTATGTGCAGTCCTTCAGATCTACATAGCAGTTACGATTCCAGCCTGCAAAATTCCATGGAAGAATGTAGCGGTACTCCATAATATATCTTTGACTTCTAGCACTATTGCTGCTACATTTATGCTTGCCTTTTCAGGTGAAACGATATTGTCGAGGTTTTAAATTAACCAATATATAATTATTCGTTCTTCAACTATCCTGCTCGCACCCTTGGACGCATTATATTTCATCCTACCGTAGGCCTCATGAAAAACCGTTTCCAGTTCAGAAGAAATCACAATGAAGGTTATAAAAAGTGCCATAAAAAAGTAGGCATCAGGAGTACGCATCCAGCAGCTTCGCTATGTCTAAGTGGTATTGTCGTGTTCTATCGTCATTGAATTGTACGTTTGCTAAATTCTAATTTACTAGTAATACAAATTCTCATCTCAAAACCATCCAGGCCTTGATGTCGTACCCTATTTCTAAAGTACTTAGTGTTTACCGTATCAGTCCCTGGATCAGTAGCTGATACGACACTTTCACAGAATGCTTCACAGCTGCATACTCTTTATTATAATACTAAGTCTCATACAAGCCTTTTTATTATACAAAAGGTCTTATAGCATATGCCAGCGGCCTGACTACCAGAACTAGTTGATAAGTTTCTGTGTAAATTTCTCTCACTCAATCAAAATTTTGGAATTCATGATGAAGAGATAAAAAGCAAAAACTGAAGTGCAGTGGTGTAGACCCAGGAAAGGACTGATATGAAATATACTATTTTACCCAACGGCACTGACAAAACTTAAGAATCCGGAATACTTTTGTTTTTAGATTAGAATCCGGAATACTGCTGACATTTGGGCGGAGAAATGTTCGCACTCTCAGGATCCATCCAATTTGCGTGCAGGTCAGCTTCATATAAGCTTGTTTTTATGCTAGTGGGCTAGATCCGCAAAAGACTCAAGACATACATACCTTTGTTAGTTGACGGGATGGTTTCCTTGTGTTTTGGAAGGTTGTGGGCTCATCTGTTCAGGATATGCATGGTTCCACATAATTTGATACGGATGGTGCTGTTGTACAACTTAAAACCAAGCGTATCCCTTCCATATCTAGACTTAACTACGTAGTGGATACAGAGATATTGCCAAGCATATTTGAGAGGGTGTGCCGTTTGAAATGCTCTTGTCGCTGTCTTTGATAACTGGGCATCTTTTGGTTTTCTATCATGTTTCAAGTAGTTTCGTCAGCCTTTTCATCCCAATTTTCTCTCTGCTCCTGGTTAAATGCGGGCTGCTAGAGATGAGAAACTTTGGTCGCGCCATTGTGGCGCGACTACATATTGAGTCGCTCCATTTTGTTTGGCTCGACTCAGCTCTGACTCGCTGACGTGGCAATGAATCGCGTCAATCCATTTGACGTGACTCAGTTTTCAGTCGCGGCATTTGGAATGACGCGACCAAAACGTCTAGATTTGCAAATCTAGTTCCGGACGGTCTCTTATTAAAATATTAGTTAAAAAAGTTTAAATAATAAAAAAAAATCGATTGGGAGATACCAAGAATATGCTATGTGCAGTCCTTCAGATCTACATAGCAGTTACGATTCCAGCCTGCAAAATTCCATGGAAGAATGTAGCGGTACTCCATAATATATCTTTGACTTCTAGCACTATTGCTGCTACATTTATGCTTGCCTTTTCAGGTGAAACGATATTGTCGAGGTTTTAAATTAACCAATATATAATTATTCGTTCTTCAACTATCCTGCTCGCACCCTTGGACGCATTATATTTCATCCTACCGTAGGCCTCATGAAAAACCGTTTCCAGTTCAGAAGAAATCACAATGAAGGTTATAAAAAGTGCCATAAAAAAGTAGGCATCAGGAGTACGCATCCAGCAGCTTCGCTATGTCTAAGTGGTATTGTCGTGTTCTATCGTCATTGAATTGTACGTTTGCTAAATTCTAATTTACTAGTAATACAAATTCTCATCTCAAAACCATCCAGGCCTTGATGTCGTACCCTATTTCTAAAGTACTTAGTGTTTACCGTATCAGTCCCTGGATCAGTAGCTGATACGACACTTTCACAGAATGCTTCACAGCTGCATACTCTTTATTATAATACTAAGTCTCATACAAGCCTTTTTATTATACAAAAGGTCTTATAGCATATGCCAGCGGCCTGACTACCAGAACAGACAATACACCGACTAGCTGCTACAGCAGCAACACTAGACTCTACTCCAGTGGAAAGCGAAAGCGACTTCACTCCAACAGGCAAACTTGCATGCAGGCTGAACCCTAATCTTCATGTCCATCGGCTTAGAAATCAAACTCTGGCTCGTCTTTTGAATGATTGAAGCAAGAGTGAGTACTTAAGGTACTCAGCAAGCCTAACACGAGGGGTAAGATTATGCAAGGGATTTTCAAGGATAGGCTGAGGTTTTTGTCATATTGGCGGAAAAGCCAATTTTATGCGAGATTAGTAGGGTTGGGCGGCCCTGAGGGAGATGCAATCCGTCCCGCCAGTGCCTCAAGTTTTATCACTGGCCGACAACCCGCACACGGCTCCAAACCGGTGTTTTCCAAGAACACCCCAAGGATAACTCACTCAGGAAAGGCTAATCATAGTGTGGCCGATGCATTCGCGTTGTCCAATACCGTGGAACACGGCTATCCGGGTAG
>LAPY01001143.1:119149-130636 GCA_000970635.1 Eragrostis tef
CCCGGCCACCATCACCAGGCCACCGTACCATCACCAGGTCACCACCGTTCGCCTCGCCTCCCTCCCATACTTTTCGCGCACCTTCTCCGCATCACGCAGGCCCGCCCCGCGCACCGCCGTCCGGCGAGGAGGAGTGGGGAGTGCGCCGCGCCGCGCCATGGCGTTCCTGTTCGGCGCCGCCCTGGGGCTGGTCCTCGGCGTGGGCGTCGTGATGCTCTTCGCGCGCCTCGAGAACGCCCGCGCCGAGCAGCGCCGCGAGCTGGTACGTGCCTTACCGCCGACCGGCCGGTTCAATCCCTCTCTGATTTCTCGTTGGGTGCACTAGTTTGGTTCAATTCAATTTGGTGGATGGATGTTGGTGCCGTGTGCCTCCTTAATTTGGAAAGGTGCTCGGGGCGGGGCGAGGAGCTGCTACCTTCAGAGCCTAGAGCGCTTTGGATTGCGGACTGGAATTGAGTGTGGCTTTTCCGGGAGGCTGCGAATTTGGAAGCGAGGTGTGGAGTTGTCGAGCTATGTGGAAGTCTCTCTGCCGCATTTATGCTATTCGTGCCGTATGATTGATAAGACCTTAACTGCTTGTCGCTTCCCATTTGTGATACTACGATTAATGAAATTAACGGGCGTGGTTGAAACAGCTGCTCGTTGGGGGGAGTGGTCTTTATTGCTGGCATCTTGAGCTGCTAGCCATAGTGATGTTTTCGAAAATTATTGTCGCTTCGGCTCTGCGTGGTTCTCACTCTGCTTTGGTAATTAATTGCACTTCAGTTGGCAAGTACTCCATAAGCTAAGCGCGGGGAGTATTAGGCCATTCTCAACGGGGCCTTTCATTTGCATTAAATTCTATGCCATGTGTGCATATTTTGCTGATTTGGCAAGTTAATTATGATGAGAGAGATGAGAAACTTTCATATTTTGTGAGAGGTCTTTCATCCAAATGAAAGGAAGCTGGCTCCCTTTCCTAAAACTAGTCTGGGAAAGAGTGCAATGAAAGGCCCTATTGAGACTGACCTTATGTGAGTTTTGTTCTGGATTATTTCCCCTTCCTTGAAACATGCTTTGGTTTTTACCGGCTGGAGAAAAGTGAATGCACTTTGTTTTTGGATCCTGTACTTATCTGCAATATGTTAGTTGTTACACGTCCTGATTAGGCATGGTGTGATAGGATGTGCATGCATGTGAAATAACTTTCATTTTGAGAAAGAAAAAGAAACGTTGTTCCGGGATGGCATGGGTCTGCATATTTGCGAAGTTGCAGATGAGTGGAACCTGACAGAATTTTGTTGAAGAAATTAATATATGATTCTTTTTTCTCTTTAAGATTAAATTCATGTCAGTAATTATGAGATGAGATAACATAATTTGTTCCTTTTGTCTGTTATGCATCTTCCTAAATCATATTCGATAAACCGCAAAACAAAAACCATTGAGATTTGATAATAAATGTGGCCAATGTGAACTGTTAACATCGTGAACCTGATTTGATGGCCTAAACTTAAAAATTTCGAATTCCCTGTGCCAGGTGCTGTGAGTGCCTAAACTTCAAGCTAGCTAAGTGCAACGTTTTTGAGAAATGTGGGCTGGCTTGAAGTGCTGTAACTCCATAATACAAATGACATTTGGATCATAGCTCATGGATTCTGAATATAGTGGTTCCCAAGTTTATAAAACATTATAAACTAAGTTTTTTCCTATTGCCAAGTTCTTGTGTGCATTATTGGATTCATAAATTGCCAGTATCTAGGATGCTCTATGATCAACATATACTCCATGCAATTCCCAACCTAAGCTGTCCGGTAATTTACGCCGGTGGAGCATTTAAGCTTGACTGCCCTTAATCAGCAAATTAAGTCCCTACAATTAGTAACATTTTTTTAGATAGTGCTACAATTAGTAACACTAAAGTAGTACTAATGGTGTCGAGAATATACATCCATGTTATAACTCTTATCAAGATATAGTGGTAGAAAATTATCAACTATACCTTGGGGAGCTTACGATAGATCTGTCATAGGTGATTTTTTGACTAATACACGAAAGTTAAATCCTCAAACTTCTTAGTGGCTTCATGCTTGCCTGAATGTTTGTAGTAAATTGCTTGAATATATCTGGATATATATATTTTTGTCTATTTTGTACTCTCATGACTTAACTTAATTTTGATAAAAACTCCAAATATTAAGAACTAGTTATAACTTCCATTCAGCCCCTGCTGTATTGTGAACAAGCATCAGGGCAAGTATAAGCAACTAAAGATGGACTTATCTTCCATGACTTGTCATCTACCTCTTATGCCTGAATTAATGTTCCTCTGCAGGCTGCTACTGTTTCAACTTTCTCGAAGTTGACTGTACAGGACTTGAAGAATCTCATTCCTCCTGAGTTATATCCGTCATGGGTTTCATTTACACAAAAGCAAAAGTTGAGTTTTTACCTATACTTACCACTCATCTTTTTGTTGTCCAGCACTGTTTGTACTGATATACCTGGCCTTTTAATTTGTACAGCTTAAATGGTTGAATCATGAATTGGTAAAAATCTGGCCATTTGTGAATGAGGTACTAAAACAATTCCTGGATAATCACAATATTCGATTCCTTTGATGTTCATTTTGAATTCCATACTGTTCCTCTTGAATGATATGGATAGCACTTAGGGAGACAAATGTGATTGTTGTAGGCTGCATCAGAGCTGATTAAAACTTCCGTGGAGCCTATTTTTGAGCAGTACAAATCATTCATCTTGGCATCCCTCCATTTCTCTAAGTTGACACTTGGCACTGTTGCCCCTCAGTTTACAGGTATGTCCTCTTTACAGAACTTTGGCTATTTCCACTGGTTTATTTGTTTGATCAATGACCTTCTTTTTAATACCCTGCCTGGTAGTGCTTGTATTTTCAGACCAATCTTATTATTTACCATATATTCTTAACCTTACCTACTATCTACAACAAGGGACTCCAAATAGAACACGAGCAAACCACCTATCTACTATCTTGCTTTATTTTGTGATCCTTCTTGTTCCATTCAATTAGTAAATGTTTCATCAAAAAATGTACCCAAACACTTGAATTAGTGGATTCAGTGAAGTTTCATTCAATGGTGAAGGTTACATGCCTCATCCTGTTCAAGTACATTGATTAAAATTATGCTTCCCTGCATGTGTGGTTCATTTTATATTCTTAATCAGAAAAAGAGAACTTGTGTGGAACATAGCAATAAGCTGGCAGGTATGGTTTGCACGCATCTTGTTTGGATCCTTCAACTGAGGTCACAAACAAATTTAATGTTTCCACAATTTTTGTTTGTTTCCAACTCAATGCTAGCATCTCATTTGGATTTTCAGCTAAAGAAACAAACAAATGTAGGGGCTGTTTGGTTGGAGTCCTGGCCGAAGCTGCCTGGTCCAGGCAGAACATCAGGCTCAGGCTGAGTCAATTGGACGCCTGAGATTGCAGCCTAGCCAGGCAGCTTTCTAAGGGTCTCGAGCAAACAAGCCCGTAATGTTACAAAAAGCATGACCAACGAGAATCCAAAAATGACTTGTATTTTGGACCAGAGGGAATATGTGAGTGTGGCATTCATCTCGCCTTACTTACCTAGGCCATAAGGGAGGGTTGCCACGGCCCGCCTTATCACCACAAGAACTTTATTTGTAAAGTTCATAGAATAACTATCTTTCTTTGAACCCATTGATAGCTGTCGTGTGTATAACTGATTCTGCTGGTCATTCAGGGCCTTTGTTGATGAGTAGACTCGGAAAACTATTTTTCAGGCAGCAGAAGATATTTATTTGTTGATTAGTAAAAGTTGATCTTTTCAGGAGTTGAAATCCTGGAGAGTGATAATTCTTCCATCACCATGGAGCTTGAGATGAATTGGGATGGCAATCCCAACATAGTACTTGATATCCAAACAACACTTGGAATTTCACTTCCTGTACAGGTAATTTACAATTGTTGTGCGTTAAAACGGAGAAGGGTTCAAAATATGACTTGAAATCGTCCCCTTTTGTTGTTTTTGCTGTTTTTTCGCTTTGCTTATTTGGGACGTAAACAAAAGGTTTTCTGTTTAATGTATTATTCTTTTTATGTTGCAGTAACACAGATTTACTTGCTCAGATAGTCAATAATGCAGATTTCAATTCAAACATATCATGCTTTATGGTTAATGTGACCTTATTCATGATGATTGCATGCCATAGTAGATTGCACCTCAAAGATACCTTTGTCCATACTCCTTTGGCCCATTTTTGCTTGGTATTTTTACCTGTCTTTCGACTACAAATACATGAGGATTTTTATATCTGTAACATGAGAATTACAGCACTATACTTCTAATATGAAGTAATTCAATGCTCTTATTTATTTTATTCCCATGTTGTGTGATAAGTAGAAAAGTGAACCAAGGTGCTTCTGTGTGTGTTTGTTGCCAGTGTTCAGCAATGCTCTGTCTCTGCCATGTCTTAATTGCCAAATCATTTTCTTTCTGGCAATTGCCATGTTCTCTTAGTCCAATGCATTCACATCACCACAAACCATAGAATAATTTTTTTCTTAGCACCCTCCTCTGGCTCTGCTACGCTCCAGTTCGTCTCCTAGGTTGCTTGAACATATTACAAGATAGTTTCTGAGTGGCCAAGGCCATGGCTAGATTCATGGAGGCTTGATCGGCCATCATAAGTTACCTCTTTACAGAACTTTGGCTATTTCCACTGGTTTATTTGTTTGATCAATGACCTTCTTTTTAATACCCTGCCTGGTAGTGCTTGTATTTTCAGACCAATCTTATTATTTACCATATATTCTTAACCTTACCTACTATCTACAATAAGGGACTCCAAATAGAACATGAGCAAACCACCTATCTACTATCTTAGGCATTATTTTGTGATCCTTTTGGTTTCATTCAATTAGTAAATGTTTCATACAAAAAATGTACCCAAACACTTGAATTGGTGGATTCAGTGAAGTTTTGGATCCTTCAACTGAAGTCACAAACAAATTTAATGTTTCCACAACTTTTTTTTTTCTTTCCAACTCTATGCTAGCATCTCATTTGAATTTTCAACTAAAGTAACAAACAAATGTAGGGGCTGTTTGGTTGGCGTCCTGGCCGAAGCTGCCTGGTCCAGGCAGCAACATCAGGCTCAGGCTGAGTAAATTTGGACGCCTGAGATTGCAGCCTGGCCCAGGTAGCTTTCTAAGGGTCTCAAGCAAACAAGCCCGTAATGTTACAAAAAGCATGACCAACAAGAATCCAAAATGACTTGTATTTTGGACTAGAGGGAATATGTGAGTGTGGCATTCATCTCGCCTTACTTACCTAGGCCATAAGGGAGGGTTGCCACGGCCCGCCTTATCACCACAAGAACTTTATTTGTAAAGTTCATAGAATAACTATCTTTCTTTGAACCCATTGATGGCTGTCGTGTGTATAACTGATTCTGGTGGTCATTCAGGGCCTTTGTTGATGAGTAGACTCGGAAACTATTTTTCAGGCAGCAGAAGATATTTATTTGTTGATTAGTAAAAGATGATCTTTTCAGGAGTTGAAATCCTGGAGAGTGATAATTCTTCCATCACCATGGAGCTTGAGATGAATTGGGATGGCAATCCCAACATAGTACTTGATATCCAAACAACACTTGGAATTTCACTTCCTGTACAGGTAATTTACAATTGTTGTGCGTTAAAACGGAGAAGGGTTCAAAATATGACTTGAAATCGTCCCCTTTTGTTGTTTTTGCTGTTTTTTCGCTTTGCTTATTTGGGACGTAAACAAAAGGTTTTCTGTTTAATGTATTATTCTTTTTATGTTGCAGTAACACAGATTTACTTGCTCAGATAGTCAATAATGCAGATTTCAATTCAAAGATATCATGCTTTATGGTTGATGTGACCTTATTCATGATGATTGCATGCCATGGTAGATTGCACCTAAAAGATACCTTTGTCCATACTCCTTTGGCCCATTTTTGCTTGGTATTTTTACCTGTCTTTCGACTACAAATACATGAGGATTTTTATATCTGTAACATGAGAATTACAGCACTATACTTCTAATATGAAGTAATTCAATGCTCTTATTTATTTTATTCCCATGTTGTGTGATAAGTAGAAAAGTGAACCAAGGTGCTTCTGTGTGTGTTTGTTGCCAGTGTTCAGCAATGCTCTGTCTCTGCCATGTCTTAATTGCCAAATCATTTTCTTTCTGGCAATTGCCATGTTCTCTTAGTCCAATGCATTCACATCACCACAAACCATAGAATAATTTTTTTCTTAGCACCCTCCTCTGGCTCTGCTACGCTCCAGTTCGTCTCCTAGGTTGCTTGAACATATTACAAGATAGTTTCTGAGTGGCCAAGGCCATGGCTAGATTCATGGAGGCTTGATCGGCCATCATAAGTTAGCAGATGTAGTTTTTTTTTCCCTCGAACAAAGTTAGCAGATGTAGTTGAAGAACTTAGAGGAGTCATTAACAAAACATTGAGTAGTCAAGCAATGTTTAATTATAAAAAGTTATGTACCAAGTAGTCAAGTCTTTTATGGGCTCTTTTTTGTTGATCCTCAAGAGTTATGATCAGACTAAGGAACACCCTAACACATGAAGCAGATTCTACTCTTTGCTACTCTTCCTGGATTCTTTTTCAATTCTGTCCCCTTCTGATGTTCTGCATCTTGGATAGCTCCTGCAGACACCTCCCTAAGCTTCTGTCCGTTCTTTTGCTCATCTAGCACTATGCATTCTTTATAATATTTCCCTCAAAAAGGCTGCACGACATGTTCCTTCTCCGGTTGATCTTCTTTCTTCCCTCAGCATACCTGCCACTCTCTGACTCCCCATATTCCTCTGATGAAGCAATATCAGTGACCAGACATTTTCTGTGCTTTTATGTTGCCCTGAAACATGCCTATCGCAACAATGTATGGTGCAAGCATGGAAGAGATAGGGAACACAGGCTTCAGGTTGCAATTGTCGTCGGTTTGGGATGAGGTTATGGCGAAGCTTGTAACGGAGTGGTGTGCAATCAACAGTGCAGCTCAAAGAATTTATGAACTTTCCTTTTTAAGAAAGAGAACAAAATGTTATGGCATCTCATGAAGGGTAGCATTTGTATTCACAATAACTGCCTTGTGCTGTTAACCCCACACCCAACAACAACAAAACCCCACCCATGGGGAACGGATCTATGCATAGCATTGAAAAGAAGGCATATAAAGTTATGTCCTTTTTGTTTTAGGTGCTTATTCAAAACACAAAACAGCAGGCAGATTCTTAAACTCCCTAGTATGATGTAACGTATAGTACTATTTACTATTTTCGTTTTGAAATATCTACAAGCATGAAAGCAGCTGCTGAATCACAGAGATTTTCATCTTTGCACGCTAGGTTCAATATTTGGCCACAGACCACAATTTTCTGTCAAAAAGTATGAAACGGTGATTTAAAGAAATAAGTACATAATTGATGCTATAATGGATCTACATGTCCATATGTTTATCATGGAAGGAAAAATGTTGTTGCAGTTGCCTAAATATCAAATTGAACTCTGCTTGATGTTGGGTAAACACTATGTCTAACCTTACCATGTGTAATCTACTAATATGTTTGTAATTACTTTTTGTGTGTGTTCAGGTGAAAAATATCTCCTTCACAGGAGTGTTCCGGCTTGTATTCAAACCCCTGGTGGCCGAGTTACCTTGTTTTGGAGCTGTCTGCTGTTCTCTTAAGGAGAAGGTATCTCAGTTTAAGTTAGCTGTGACTATTTTATAAATGATCCTGGAAGATGGCATGATAGTCATTATATTGATTGCAGAGCAAGGTTGACTTTACCCTCAAGGTCATTGGTGGCGAAATGACTGCAATTCCAGGAATTTCTGATGAAATTGAGGTTTTCTTAGTGTATCACCAGCTCTCTTTCTAATATGTACCACTTCATAAATTAAATTTGTTAAGTAATTCAGGGAACAATTCGTGATACCATTGAGGATACACTGACATGGCCGAATCGCATAATTGTTCCCATTGTACCTGGAGATTATAGGTAATTCACTGTATTTATTTTATGGTAGGATATATATTTTTACAAGTAGTATTGAGAACATACCTTTTCTTTTAGTGACCTGGAGCTCAAACCTGTTGGGGTATTGGAAGTTAAACTTGTGGAAGCTAGGGACTTGAAGAATAAAGACCTTGTGGGAAAGTCGGACCCTTTTGCTGTGTTATACATACGTCCATTGCGTGAGAAAACAAAGAAAAGCAAGACAATTGTAAGTAAGTTGTATTCTCTTGTTTGACACAGATGGATGGCAGCCTGACTTTATTCTTCTGCAGAACAATGATTTGAACCCCATCTGGAATGAGCATTATGAGTTTGAGGTCGAGGACATTTCTACGCAGCATCTTACAGTTAAAGTTTATGATGATGAAGGGATCCAGGCATCAGAGATCATTGGTTGTGCTCGAGTTAGCTTAACTGATCTACAGCCAGGAAAAGTGAAGGATTTATGGTTGGATCTTGTGAAGGACTTGGAAATTCAAAGGGATAAGAAACCCCGTGGTCAGGTTAGCATTTGCACTTTATGATATATGGTAAACTTTGTTTCTTTTAGGAAATGTAATTTTGTTGCATTTAGTTGTAATGCACTTGTGCTTGTGAATGTATCCATATGCATGGTGTATCCATATGCATGGAAAGATCACAACTGACTAAAAAACACTCCTTCCACTTTAATTTCCACAATCATCTTCCCTTTACAAAACTTTGACGTAATTACAGTAGGAAAGGCTCCCATTGCGGTTTATTGAAAAATAATGAAACCAAAAACCATACAAGGCCAAACAATGGCCTACCAAGAACAGGAGCAGGACATCTTTAGATAATTCGCCTGAATTCAGCCAACATATGTTGTTCGTGGGCCCTTTATTTCCTAATTCTTGTGGCGTCTCGTCCCACTTAAATCAAAACTTCCTAGACCTGCATATAGGTCGTAGTCATTATTGTGGATGCCAACTTAAGTACTCTTCCCTTCTCAGGCGCTACTTATTTTTTCCCTTGCCACCTGGCACATCTTTTAACCTTGATTAGTTTCACAAACCCTCAACTATTTGATCCCATGTTGCGATCATGTTGTAAAACTCTTTGATCCACGAAATGGACTAGAATGTGAGTTTTAAGTTCATTTGTATGTAACTAGAGAGGGTACAGAGTCGACCCTCTTGAAGCCTTATTGCCTTTCGACCACCTATGTTACCCTGGATGTCCTGCTTCGCAGCTGTACCCTAAATCCGTTGTAAATTGTAGAAGCCTAAATTTGCGACTTTCCTACAAATGTTGCTGCAGGAGAGATGGAGCATAGCTAACTATGTTACTTTTTGGTTCATTTTATGCATAATGTTACCGGGAGAGAAATTAGTAAAATGAGCACAGAATTGACTGCCATAAGATTTGGGAAAAGGAAACTAAAACAAGCAATAACAATGTGATTTAAAGTCCGTTAGAGCATCATGGTAATGACTCATGATTTTGCATTTTTGCTCGTTCCTCAGGTCCACGTGGAGCTCCTGTACTACCCGTATGCTAAACATGAAGGGGTTTCCAACCCTTTTGCTAATCAGGTTCAACTAACTTCTTTGGAGAAGGTTCTCAAGACAGAGTCTAATGGATATGATGTTAACCAGCGGAAAAATGTTATCATGAGAGGAGTTCTTTCTATAACTGTTATATCTGCAGAGGATTTGCCACCAATGGACATCGGGGGCAAGGCTGACCCATTTGTTGTCCTGTACTTAAAGAAGGGTGAAACAAAAAAGAAAACAAGGGTTATTATCTGTCCCTGTCTTACTCTAATCCCTTTTATATTGTTTGGACATCATGATTTGTACTATTTTTTCTGGCCTAATGACGTCAAAACAAAAATTGAGGGAATGTGCTCTGTTTGACCATTGTCTTTTTCATCACTGACTTGATATTATTGCAGGTTGTGACAGACACGCTAAATCCGATATGGAACCAGACATTTGATTTTGTCGTAGAAGATGTGCTGCATGATTTGCTCATGGTAGAAGTATGGGATCATGATACATTTGGGAAGGTGCGTTCTTATTCTTGCATGCTGTTTTCATTGTTAAGCATTAATCACTAGACGAGACCAGATAGCTGTTCGAATTATCGAAGTTCGAACTAATGGAAAACGTACAAGAGGCTACTTGATATGCTTATTACTGTTTATGTGGTTTCAGTAATTTTTATTTTCTTTGGTTGATCAATCAAAGAATGGCCAGTCACTGCATTTGATTGATTATGCTAGTCGAGAATTTATTGCTGGTGATTTGTCATCACGAGTGCTAAGTTTAACTTGAACTCTCTGGTGCTCTTTATTTCCGTAATGTTTTTTTTTCTCGAATACGCAGGTTTATTCCCGTAATGTGAAAACTATGCCTTTCTGTTATGGTTATTTTGTTGAATAATATCTGGTCCTGTAATCCTCGTGCGCTAACATTACCTACTTTTTGTTGCAGGATTACGTAGGGAGGTGCATCTTGACACTGACAAGAGTTTTACTTGAAGGCGAGTTCCAGGATACCTTTACTTTGCAAGGTGCTAAATCTGGAAAGCTGAACTTGCATTTCAAGTGGACGCCACAGCCAATCTACCGTGATCGTGACCGCGAGTGAACACTGTACAGATATTTTATGAAATTGCAGAGATACAATGCCTGTACATGAGTTGTTTTAGCACACGAATACACAGTTCTTATAGCCAGCCACATGAAGAAAATGGAGAAAAGGATGGATCCTTAGTTTCTCCTGGAATGCATCTGCCTGCAGATGAAGTGTGTAGCGTAACAATGTAAAATTCTGGAGTCGTGAATAGGAAAAGTTTAAGTTCGTTACCTTGATCGGTTGAGAGATATGTTCAATCATGGGAAATAGTACCCTTAACGAGATGGGTTTTGTATGGTGTTCCCTAGCCTTTTCTGATGTTTTGTTGCTGTACAATTTGATAAGTTCAGATGCCAGAATTTCCCAGAAGTCATTAGCTGCAGTAAAGAACATTTGTCAACGTCCTCATTCGGGGTACGCCGTGGATTCAGTTGAGGGAGCACGAGAACGGTAGATGATGGACCATCTAAAAGAATGAACTATTTCTATTTTCTTAATTGGAAGAATAAGCGTCTCCTTATTGTAGGGCCCGTCTACGTGTGGATGCCAAGCCCAGTTAGCTGTGATTGGAGGACGCGCACGCACTTGTAACAGGAATGCTGATAAAAGTGTATTTCATGTAAAATTTGAATAGTTTCCCTCAAAAAAATGTAAAATTTGAATGGTAAATGTAATTTTTCTCCACATAGGAATAAAATAGGGACTTTTGTTAAGCTTTTCACAGCTTTGTGTAAATCTACTATGATTACATTTTCTGAATATAAATAAGTAAGAAGTTAGAGATAAAAATATTCCACTTTGCTTGTCATAAATTGTGATAAAT
>LAPY01001144.1:17757-29361 GCA_000970635.1 Eragrostis tef
GCGTCGGCGCCGTCGTGGCGGTCGCCGCAGGTGTGTTCGCCTACTAAGCCGGACACCCGACAAACGGAATGGAGATCCTTTCCGTTTCATTTGTTGTAGGGAACATCTGTGCATGCCTGCGCTAGATGATCACGGCATGCATGAGCTCTGCAAAATTACGCATGACTAGTTTCCTCTACATATGTACACATGAGACTAATCTGATGTATAACTTTGTTTCTAGTTTCTTCTATATATGTACACATGAGACTAATCTGATGTATAACTTCGTTTTTCATGAACTCTGAGCCAAATATTTGTAATTTCCCGTCGCATGAAGGTGACAATCAATGCAGCGAGGAAGCATGCTTGCTGTGACAAGGTTCAGATAAGAAATAGCGCAGCAGAGAGCATCACTGCTCACTAGAAGCGGCATCAAGGCACCATACTACGATTCTTCAAACAAAAAAAAAATGATACGTTTCATCGCATGACACCATGCCTTACAAAATTTGGGTCACAAAGTATATTGCTAGCTAGCTAAATATCAAGTCAAAAGGTCAAAATCTGGCGAGGATAGAGGATATACATTTACAGCCGCCTTACATCCATTCCAGCCAGACAACATACACGTGATGAACAAAATCCTTTTCATCTATAAGCTTCACATAACCTAAAGCCTCCACCCTAACATTCTACAAATGATAAGAAATGGGAGCTAACTCTAGAGCATGGTTTCAAACAATTTTGCCTCCCTTGTGTATCTTCCTGCAAGACTCACGCTTCTGTAGCTGTGAACTGGGCTCGGTAACTCACTATACCATATGGTGTAGCTGTGAAACTAATAACCAGTAGATCAATAGACCGTATGGTGAATTCAGATCAACACTATGACAAAGTAGATCTGCTGGGGCTGGTGATTTGCAGCGAACTTCTAAATGCAGTAGAAAGACTAGATCCACCAACCCACATTCACTACACTGCATCATTTCCATTCTCCTGCTCTGTCAATTTGTTGGTGTCCGGTGTGGCCGATTTGCTTACTGAGGAATGACCGTCAACTGCTTCCTGAAATTCATAGACAACCGAGCAGGCACTTTGAATCTTTCAGCCCTTGATCAATGAATGAGCAAGCCAGTATCAACCAGATGAAGAAAATTGCTGTCAATTAATTCTATGGGTTTTCAATTTTCAAACTGGAAGAATCAGCAGGAGCATACCTTTTCTGCAGTTCCATTCAGAGTCTTTTCATTTATACTATGGCTAAGTCCACCGTTGCTATTAGATACGACCGACCCATTCCCATGAATTTCCTATTTCAGTATTTATCAACATTTAGAAGGATAATATCAACTGCTAAATTAAGTAATATACCAAGCAACAAAATAGCATTTACCTGCTCGTCTTCATTGTCTCCAGAAGAGGAATCAGAGTTCTGTTTCCTGTCAACGGCACTGGATTCTGAGCTTGACTGTTCTGATTGGTTTGCTTGTCCCTCAAGCGCTTTTCTCCTCAATTCTTCCTCCTTTAGTTTCCTAAATCTGAACATAAAAAATGCTTAAAAAATTATCACTGTACAATACACTGCCTCCATCAAGGTTAAACAACATAACTTCTTTACTATTCCTTCTTTACCAATACATTAATTTTTTCCAGTTGCATTGCCCTATTATTCTGCTTTTTCTTCCCCTTTAGGTGGTCCAATGAAAACTTGGAAAAAGTATATCCATTTATATCAACTCAACGGTTTCTATGTGCTCCCTGCCAGATGCACCAACCTTATTTCTAGAGCAGGAATAAAGGGCGTCGGTGTCAATTGTAAATGAACTACAGATTAAGCCTATATTCACGTCTATCAGAACCCACCATTCTTTGGATAGGCTACACCCAATAAATCACACAGCAAAAACTGATACGCATCATGATTGGATGGTTACTGGATTCATGCTGATTGCTGATTATAAGTTTATAGCTTCTAAATGTTATAATGAAGTTTCTTCAAATACCTCTTTGAGTCAATTCTGAAATTACAATGTACAAAAGACTTCATAAAGACTCCTCTCCAAACAATAACTGGTATGTTTTCTTAAGTCTTATTTTAAGCATTCAGCCATACGTCTCTTATTCCTACATTGAGCCCCTGTATTATCAGTTTATCACTAATACATTGGCATATAGATCTGGTCATGGTAATGGATTTTCAATTCATACGGATCAAAATGTATGCAGAAAAACATTCGTTCTTGTCTGGATCCAGCAGTTTCACTGGCCATGACTTCAGTGATAAAATAGTACAAGCATTCATCAGTGATCTTCAGCAACTATAAGAAATCAAGGCATTAATCAGTGTTCTCCAACAATTTTTCCACATTACCTTTCACCACGTTGCGACCCACTTGGTTTTGCTTCTTGGTTGGGCTGGGGTTTATCCAGCTTAGGGAGAGAGTCACTCTTAATAGCAGATTCGTTCTTTGCAACATTAGCCAACTCTTCCCTCGAAAGTTTGTCAATATATTCTTTAACAGGATTTTTTGCACCTCCAAGCTTTTGAAGCCACACTTGCTGTGCAGTGCTGAGGATATTATTTGTAAGCCTGCAAAAGGCAGTAAGTAATGAACACCACAAATAAAATATAATTAAACACAAAAAAGAAACAAAAAACAAATGACGTCTGCCTCTGGTAGGACTTATTCTCAACGTAAGGGGTGAAAACTTATTCTCAACAATATAAATTACCGTACAAGCATACTCCCTCTATTCTAACTGATGGCGATAGAACAAATTATTAAGGGTAATTTTGAACTGAATCATTTTCCTAACGTCATCATTCTGAGAACATAGGGAGCATATAGCAAACCACCCCTAAAAGTAACATATATAGCAAACTATTCGAATTGAGAAACAATTTTCTTTATCAATTAATTCATAGACACCACCCGACAAGCAGTCAAGCTTGCAAGCCAAACAATGGAAAAATATAACTTTTCACTCAAAGCAAACTTAGATAGTACTTTTGCAATCAAGCCACTTCTAGTTTTTAAGGCAGTGCTGATTAATATTTTTATTAAATGGAAAAGTTGTATTAGTGATTCTAATTAAATGGAAGAACTGCACCGATGGAGCCTGGAAGGCCCATGATGCTGCTTGTATTGATTCAAAGCTAGAACAGATTCACTTCAATACTTTTTAACAAATACAGAAGGGCAAATTAATCAAGCTCACCAAAATCAACAGCCAATCAACAACAATAGTGCATTGACAGTGTTTCATTAACCATGCATATCACATTCGTAGAGCAAACCAACTTATGCAGCACATGTCATGGAGACACTACCAACAAGACTCATAAATATTATAATTACAAACAAAAAGTGATTCAGTTTGTAAACTATGCTCACCAGTATAGACTAAGTCCAGAAGGCACAGAAAGAGCAAAATAACCTATTAGCAAAGGCAAGAACTTCGTTACAGCTTGAGCACCTTGCTGGTTAGGATCATTGCTCTGCAAAATAACACTATTACAAATAGCATGTTGAAAACTTGTAAAATACAACAGGATTTCATGGGCTACTGATGCACATTAACATCAGACGTCTCCTGTGCCATTGCTATTTAAGGCTTTTCAGTTACACAATTCTGTTCCCTGGACAGTAAAGAAGTTTTGAAGGATTTGACACAATACAACACAAATCTTTAGAGGTAGAAAAGAGCAGACAAGCAATCTGTCTAATCTTGCATATATCTTTGCAGAATCATGTGGTTGAACAAAAGTTGTAAACAAACTCATGTGTCATGCTATCATTCTTTAGCATGTGTGCTGGGCAGTATCTGGAAAACAGTGCCCTAACCTATGATTCTATAATCAAGAGGTTAGGCGGCATATTCAGGAGAGTTACTAGGTAGGGGACCAAACAAATCCAAGTTGCTAATTTCTTCAGAACCGTACTAAAATACAGATCAATCAGAATCAATAACAAAAATTTCGTATCAGTATTGAAGACCAGAATGAAAGTGTAGAGTAGAATAGCAGCTTCAGCAGAATACATATTTCATAAACTAACCTGTGGTGGCTGCATTATTTGGGCAGATATGTATTGGGAAATGACAAGAAGAACAGGTAGGACAAGGTACGCCAGAGTGTCTGACCAGCCAAGTGGTGGATGGCCATCCTACAACATGATCGAATATACTGGAGTCAGAAATACAGAACAGATTCCATAGTTCATGAAACAATGTCAGCAACCATTATGAAGCAGTCTTATACGAAGAACCACTTATAAGGCTGTGTAACGGTGAATAGCCGCGTCAACAGAAAACCAATTAATTTTTTTTCAAGATAATGGGAAGACTGCATTAAATCCCAGCCTTGGCTAAAAACCACTCAAATTTCCAGGGCAACAGAACAGGATGTACTTGCTTTCTGAATTCATCATTTTAAAGCGTCTACAGAATTTCCACGGGTTAAAATAATGTACAACTGTAGCTTTTTTGGCCTCTACATCAGCAAATATAACCAAAGGGCTATTTGCATCAATACCATCACTTTGGAGTGAGTATTCATCTATACCATCAAGCTAGTCAATGACATGCGGGTTCTGGTCCTACATGTCATTGAAACAGTGATGATATAAATGAAAAATGCAACTAAAGTGATGGTATGGATGGAATTTTTTGAAACCAAATGATAAACAAGAACATCAACACGACGACAATTCAGTACTCGAGTCACATGCTGATGGGAGCCCTAAGGCAATAAAACTCATTGTATATCCTCCCAACAGGAATGTAGTTTATGTTCATGCTGTGATGCTGTATTATGCCAGCAGGAGCACCTAAGATTACATTAGACTGCAGACTGCTAACTACAAGAAAATTGTCCTAGGCAAAAAAATTAATGCAGAATGCAAAATTTTTATGGAGTAAATAATTGAGCACAGAATCAGATAAAATAAATGAGATTTTTATAACATAACTGCATTGTAGAGGACCTCAATGAACTAGTGACGCCGTAATGCTATGTACATGAAGGTAAGAAAGCCTATGCAATGGAATATCAAGTTGTTTCTACTTAAAGCCTTGTTAACTGAAATACAAGCTATTAGTACATACCGTAAAAGGAAAAAGCCATGATATTCCTTGGCCACTTTGTCGAGCAGTAATTGTTGTAGGGCCAGCCAAGGAAGGTATCCAAAAGAAGCCTTCAGTCAGAAGTCCCTTTTTTAATGAAGGTACGGACAAATCAGGTAATATACATATAATGGTGCAACATAACAAACAATTATATATATAGAAAGAATAAATGTTTCAGCATATCAACCTCATTAGCTACATTCGAGAGAGCTCTGTATAGACCAATCCAAACTGGTATTGTCACAAGAGTAGGCAAGCACCCTATTATAGAAAATGACAAGGGAACTGCATGTGAATAATTAACAGAAGAGTATGTTCACATAAAAACGTCCCTTAAACAGAAAAGAATAGATATAGAATGATATGAAAATATCTAAAACCTGAGGACAAGACCAAGTATGGTAATTAAGAGCTACCTGCAAGTGGGTCAACACCAGACAACTTGTATAAGCGGGCGGTTTCAAGCTGTATCCTTTCCTGGAAGGGTCAAAAAGGATTTACAATCAAAATGTGATTACAGTTGTAGTCTAGATTCATTTATTAGATCCAAAATATAGTTTGTACTTGGCTAAACCAATCCACTCTATGCCCAATTTAGATCTCATTAGCTCCGAAAATGGCAAGCTTTTGAATGTAAAATAATGGTTTATTTGAAATGGGCCTATATGACTCTGTACTCTGCCGTGCCTCGAGGGGGAAAAAACAGCCAAGACTGCAGCACAATACAATCAAGAAGCTTTATTACGAAACATATGTCTTGTGGGGAAGCACTGAGCAAGATGGGAAAAGTAAACTTTCCAATGATAAGGACCTGAATTTACAGTGACATAATACTTTTACCGCTGGTAGCACGTAATGAAGGAATTGCAAGGTTTACCCTGTCATGGCTCCACAGTGCACAATGACAAATTCAATGTAAGAACATGTGCAATGGTACAACAACAGAACATAAGGGTGAAAATGGGTGACCCTAAGGGTACCTGTCAACTCGTCTTTATTTCAAACAAAATGAACTGCTTTTCCAAAAAGTGAGCTAATTTTGGAAAATTATGTCATTTGGTTGAAGAGTTAGAGGGTAACCTTACGGCCACGCATTATCACACTACAAGAACGAGTGTAGTAGCATGACATATTTTTATTTTGTAACAAATCAGTATGTGAAATATAAGCACCTGATCACCAGCATATCGTTCTTGAATTGCCTTCACCTGAGGTTGTAGTGACCTCATTGCAAGGGCAGACTCGACCTATCAGATAAAGAAAATGGTTTAGTTACAATAATGGATGCATGGACAAAGAAATCACATATACTGCTTTTAGAAGCAGACTACACATTTGCCAAACTCTAAAGGCGCATAAATTTCTATTTTAAAATCTTCAGCGAAAAAAAATATACTGTTGACATTGAAAGAAGAGACGCATAACTAAAAAAAATTGATCAAGATAATACTAAGCAACCATATGTTCAATATCACAAATCATACATTAACGAGAACGAACTTAACGTTGCTGTTCAAAGAAACTGCCAGGAATTGCTGGCAACCACAATTCTTGTAGAACAAACAAAAGGAAAACGGCTAACACCTCGGTAGAAGTGTGACCAGTGAACTTAAGCACTATAATCCACAGAATCAATAATTTCAACAAAGAAAAAAAAAAGGAGGTTGCACAAGGACACCAGGTGATGACAGGCAAAACCATGCAACTAGAGGATTTCATCTGATTGGAAGAATGTGCTTTTGCATCATCATCTAACTCCAGTAGGTAATGATTTAATGCCGAATTTAATCCAGAAGACCAAACCTCATTAACTGTTCTGAACCAGAAAGCAGCAGCACCTTATCTCAATGTGGATACAACCATGTGTTTCACGTTCCTCTACTCAAACAGTTCCACCATTAAAGTGTGTTTCAGAAGGTACAGGTACAAGAGATCAAGTCACACATTTAAGTATTGTAGAAAATGAGATCCTGCAAGGATTCACAATTTTCTAGGATATGCTTGAAGCTACAGCCAATGGATAAATACAGCCACGATGCCAGATATGTCGTATACATCACATAATCAAATTGCTACAAATCTCAACCATTTTTGTTGAGCTGCAAATTTCGATGTTTCAGAAGTTAGTTGACAGCAAACCCTATTGTTTCCCATATGAAGAGCAGACACATTATGATTATAGTTTACTTTGAATATCTGCCATAGTGCACAATGTTGCGTAGCTGTTTGCTAACGAGACTAAATTAATCACTCCCGAAGAGGGTTATCAGGATGAGCTTATCAGGAAAAAAAAAAAAGAAATCACACAATGTGCTTCTCAGGTAAAGAAGAAGAAATACGGCACAATGCGTTTTTACGGAAGAAAGATAGAAGAGAGACTTGCCTGCTTTTTTGTAAGAGGAAATGTAGCTGCCTTGACAAGAACAGTGAGGAGAATGATTGCAAAACCATATGAATAAGGAACATGGAGAGCTGATAGACCATCTTTCAGGACCTGCCAATGGAGAAAAAATGTACATATCCTGACAAAGAAAAAAAAAAGGAGGTTGCACAAGGACACCAGGTGATGACAGGCAAAACCATGCAACTAGAGGATTTCATCTGATTGGAAGAATGTGCTTTTGCATCATCATCTAACTCCAGTAGGTAATGATTTAATGCCGAATTTAATCCAGAAGACCAAACCTCATTAACTGTTCTGAACCAGAAAGCAGCAGCACCTTATCTCAATGTGGATACAACCATGTGTTTCACGTTCCTCTACTCAAACAGTTCCACCATTAAAGTGTGTTTCAGAAGGTACAGGTACAAGAGATCAAGTCACACATTTAAGTATTGTAGAAAATGAGATCCTGCAAGGATTCACAATTTTCTAGGATATGCTTGAAGCTACAGCCAATGGATAAATACAGCCACGATGCCAGATATGTCGTATACATCACATAATCAAATTGCTACAAATCTCAACCATTTTTGTTGAGCTGCAAATTTCGATGTTTCAGAAGTTAGTTGACAGCAAACCCTATTGTTTCCCATATGAAGAGCAGACACATTATGATTATAGTTTACTTTGAATATCTGCCATAGTGCACAATGTTGCGTAGCTGTTTGCTAACGAGACTAAATTAATCACTCCCGAAGAGGGTTATCAGGATGAGCTTATCAGGAAAAAAAAAAAGAAATCACACAATGTGCTTCTCAGGTAAAGAAGAAGAAATACGGCACAATGCGTTTTTACGGAAGAAAGATAGAAGAGAGACTTGCCTGCTTTTTTGTAAGAGGAAATGTAGCTGCCTTGACAAGAACAGTGAGGAGAATGATTGCAAAACCATATGAATAAGGAACATGGAGAGCTGATAGACCATCTTTCAGGACCTGCCAATGGAGAAAAAATGTACATAACCTGAAAGGGGGTTGAAGCATGGTATAAATATATAAGAGGAGGAGGATGCAGACTGAGAATAAGCAAAACCTGCATGAATTGAATTGGCACCTAATAATTATCAATAAGTTCATAATATAACTCCAGAGGCCACTCATATAATCACGTGCACAAATGTGAAGGAAGTGGGATGCAGAACTCATACTCTCTCCGGTTTATTGATGTTTTTAGGAGAACCTTGTTGGCTAAAAAATGAACTAAAAATGTTGTCCTAACTTCATTACTCGTCAATTAAAAACCAGAGAGATCATATCCATATCTCATTTCTAGCTCTTAGCGAAAAGTTAAATTGGCTTCCAGAAATACTATATTTAACAGCTATACATGGTATTTTTGTTCGATCGGAACAGATGGGATGGGTACTCAAGTGATTTACTGGTGAAAGGAACTTGAAATATTACAGACTTTAAAACACAACAATCAGCAACAGTCGCAGTTAACTGAATATAATTGCTGGACTCAAATCATTTCCCTTGTTCTTTGAAACCTAGTTTAACCTTCTCCTTGGTGCCTATGACAAGTCAATCTTACCTAATGCGCTTGAGGCATGGCTGTCAACGAAAATTTTCACTTGTGAAAAGTACAGAAGCAATCACAAATATCAGTATCAACACTGCATGCCTGCAGGAGTGCAGTGCAGGTCCCAATCAAGTTCTTCAAATAATGATGGTACTGGTAGTTTGTCTTCAACTCTTCATTAGCTAAACATTGTTGGTGACCTGTTACCATGATCCTTGACGGAAAAGAAGCCTAAGGATCATTACTGTATAAAATGTCCCACTATTCCTGGTAAAAGCATAGCACTAATAATTGCCACAAGTGGGTTTGGCTTTCAGAAAGATAATGAAATTAACCCCTCCTGTGGCAAGTAAATAACATTTCCACACTACTCGGGACCATTTTCATGAAGTATATTGCTCCTTTTCAGCAGCACCACAACCAGAATAACTGAATTAAATTCTGAAGTGGATTTCTCTCAGTCAACACAGCTATCTAATCTAAGCAAGCAAGTAGGTTCCAGATAACATTTCTACTCTTGTATCACGGCATTTTCAGCGGCAGAAACGAGCGACACCCAGCACCACACAGCCGCGCAAATTCCCAAAACAGGATGGAGAAGACGCGTATGCACACGGCACCACAGGCAATTCACCCCAACCGCACATAAACCCCTGATGAGTCAATCGAACCGAGACAGGCAAGCACGAAACCGCACGCGCAAGCGACAGGGGGGCGCTGAGAACCAGGAAACGCACCTTGAGCACGGTCTCCATGGAATTGGTGATGCCGGAGAGCCAGTCCCCGGCCTCCTTGGTCCCGCCGCCTGTCTCCACGGCCACCTCAGAGGACGCCGAGACGGCGGCGTCCGCGACGGTGTAGAGGAACGCCTCGACGCGTCCGAGAATCTCTCCGGCGTCGGAGACTCCGAGCGCGGCGACGGGGCTGAGGCGGAGGCGGCGCGACGCGAGGCGGCGGAAGCGTGGGAGGGAGGGGGGCAGCGACGGGGGCAGGGCCAGCGAGAGGGCTAGGGTTTGGGGGCGCGCGAGGAGGTGGGCGTGGGAGGGCGCGGCCATTGCAAGAGAGGAGGAGGAAGTGGGCTGCTCTGCGCGGCGGTGGTCGGAGACGACGGGGAAGGGAGAGGAGGAGGACGGCAGCGAAGCAGGCGAGTGGGGACTCCAACTCTAGAGTGGGGCAAAGCGATTTCTAGCAGGAGCAGCGTTTTGATACGGAATTCACGCGTGCGTGTGCGTTCCCTTCCTACGCGCCCCGCTTATTCGCACGTGGGCCGGTGGTGGAGCAGCCACCAGCAATAATATTTCCTGGGCCCCACATGGCTGACGAATGGGCCCGTAATGGATCGGCCCAGGATTGTTCCTATAAGCCCGTTTTGTAACTGAAATGGCCCAAGTCTGAAATACACAATTCTATCTGGATGATACACGCCCTGACAATTTCAGGATGATATGAAACCAAGCAAAGTTCTTGTGAAAGGGGGGTGAAAGGGGTCTTGGCCTAGTGGTTAAGGCACCCGAGTAACATCTTTGAGGTCCTGGGTTCGACTCCTGGTGGAAACGAATTTTCTAGGATTTACCGGCGTTATGCGTTAAGTGGTAAACGGCGTTCCCGTCGACAACGAGGCGCTTTGGATGATTTCGGTAATCTCCAGATCTGCTGGGTGCTCAGTCCTTCGAAGGTGCTCATAGAGATAGAGTTTGCGTACGTGTATTCATAGGGGTGAGTGTGCGTGCGTGTTGTGGGCGTATGCGTTGTACTGTGTAATTCTAAAAAAAAACAAGCAAAGTTCCGATATGGATGCACGTCTACATGAGTCACGTCTCAAAAACTAGTTAGATTTTAAAGGGGTACAAAACATGAGTATTACTGGCTGCTAACATAAGCATCACCAATCTAGGACGTAGTAGAGCACCTATCTAATACAAGTCTAGGTTTTTATGATGACCTAATAATACAAACTTTCCTGTTTGTCTCCATAGAATGGCATGGCCAGCATTCAGCAAGGGTCAAAGAAGAAGCCTGTCGAGAGTTGAGTCACAGAGGTGTTTATTTCTACACCTTGCCATATCCCATCTGGGTTTATTAATCACACAGAGGTCAGAGCACCTCCGCTATCTCTACTGCATCTCCGTCTGACATCAAAATCTTTGACTTGTGGAAGATCAGCTGGGGTTCGTCGACACTGCAAGTGCCAGGTTTCAGCTCCAACCCGCCCAACACCGCACAACACTGGCCAGTCACAGGGTAGCCCCAGTGGCAGGCGTTGGGCACCACGGTCTCGTTGTAGTTGTAGCCGATGGTGAAGAACCTGCCGGCGCCCAGGTTGACCATGTGGCTCATCGTGGCTGGGAAACGATCGTTATCCCATTTGCAGCGAAGCTCCGGCTCGTCGCCGTCGAGGGCGGAGGAGAGGTCGCAAACACAGGGGAGGTAATCGTTATCCTTCCGCGAGGCGCCGAACCACAGGCCAAGCTCCGGAACGTACTCCGCCTTGCCGGCGATGGGCAGCATCCAGTCGCCGACGCGGCTCCACCCCT
>LAPY01001144.1:59979-76551 GCA_000970635.1 Eragrostis tef
GCCAAAGCAGAAGCGGATGCTGTGGCAGGAGCCGCTGCTGCTCCAGGGAGCGCAGGGAAATTGTTGAAGTCCGCCGGGTTAGGAGCACGCACCGAGTAGCCGCGCTGCTGGAATCTGCCATTGCCCCGGCCACTATAGCTACCATTGCCAGAGCGCTCCTGGTATCGGCCATTGTACCCTCCTTGCTGGTAATCCCCATTGCCATCGCCGTTGCCTCTGTACCCAAACTGCTGGTACCCAGCATTGCCCCGGCCGCCGTGGCCACCGTTGCCCGTGAACCCGCCGCGTCGATCGCCGGAGTAGCTACCGTTGCCTCTTGGCGCACCATTGCCGTTGTTCTGGTATGCTGTGCCATTGTCACCGCGGCCAGAACCCCGAGACTCTGTGCTGTTGTCGCGGCTGCGGCCCTGGAAACCACCATTGAAGCGCCCCCTGTTGTAGGGGCCATCCTCCTGATAAGGACGTCTTGGTTGACGCTTATACATTTCGAGCACAACCTAAAAACAGTTGATCGGGATTAGATGCCATTACCGTGTGAACAACTGAAAAAACAAAGAAATATAAGATGAGGGAAAACTTTATACCTGCTTGGACTTGGCTGCCAACTCGGCTGCCTTTTTGGCCTCCTCTTCCTTTGCAGCACTCTCCTTCCCCTTGTGCTTAACTTTTTCAGCCTTCTTGCTAGCTTCTTCCTCATCTGCCTTCTTCAACAGCTGGAGACCCTTGAAATCTTCATCAGTGACCTTCCTCACCACACTACTCGTGGCCTCCGAAGACTTATTTTTCTTCTCTTCAAGCACCTTCTCGTATTCGTCAAGGGTCACCACCTTTTCCTCCACATAATCTACCTTCTGATCCTTGGCAACCTGTTTCTTCGAAACATCTACCACAGACTCTTGCTTTTCCTTCTCTGTTTCATTACCAGCAGTTTTCTTAGAACCATCCGCTGTACGTTGCCTTCTCAGCTTCCTCTTCTCAGAGCCGCTGAGCTTCACCTTAACAAAGGGTCTCGTATGGACTTCTCCTCCATTTGCAGCAACCCTAAAAGCAGAGAATACCAACATCGATAAGCTTCTGTTAGTAGCAAAAATCATTTGCGAACTATACAAGTAGACTGTTAAAAAATTATTTGCAGTACTTACCCTGTAGACTTCTCTGATCCAGAAGCAGGAACAGCATCACCATTGGCTGCGGATTGCTGTTCCGACTCCGAAGCAGCCACCACCTTTTCTTCAGGCTTGTGCTCAGCATCAGTACCAGCATCAGACACTGCTTTGTCTTTGCGCTGATAAACCTGCTTTCTGGTCTTTCCCCCGCGGTACCCCTGCCTCTCACCGCTGTGGTAGCGATCGCCACCCTCCTGCTGCCTCTCATCATATCCTTGTGAGTAAGAGTCGCCACCACCATACACCTCTTGTTGATACGAGCCGCTGTTCTCAGAGTAGTAGCGCTGACCGTAACCACCGTTGCCATTACCATTGTAATGGTGGCCATTGCCGTTCTGTTGATACGAGCCGCTGTTCTCAGAATAGGAGCGCTGACCGTAACCACCATTGCCATTACCATTGTAATCGTGGCCATTGCCGTTGCCACGACTATAATCACCGTTGCCATTACCATTGTAATTGTGGCCATTGCCATTGCCACGACTGTAACCACTGTTGCCATTACCATTGGAATAGTGGTTCCCATTGGCACCACGGTGATTGTTGTTGTTATACCGCTGGCCACCCCGACGGAAATATTGAGGAAATTTCCGCCGTTGCTCCGCCCAGAAGTTGCTTTCCTCTTCCAAAAACTTTTTCTGATCCTCATTGAATTTCTTCAGCTCCTCCCGCAATTCTTTGGCTCGGCCTCTAACGTCATAAATTCCAAGCTCGGCTGACAAATTTACTTTCCTCTCCCGCAATGTTTCGTTCTCCTGATTCAACGTATCTTGATCCACCTCCAATTTTCTTTGCTCGTCCCCCAATTTTGTTTGAGCTGAAATTCAAAGAAGACGGGGATGCATTGAATTGCTCGAGTAAAAGAGCCAAGTCACTAATAACAAGTATTATCAGACGACAGAATTTGGCAGTCAGTAGTATCAACAGTACAGAATTAAAGCAGCTCAGTTGCATGGCAATCTACCTTCGCTGCCGATATTCTCTCCTTCCTCCGACAGCTTTCTTTGCTGGTCCAGCAAACTGATTTGCTGCTCCAGCAATTGCCTCCGCTGCTTCGTCAATGTTATTTGATCCTCAATCACTTTTCTCTTTTCTGCAGCAACAACATGGCAGTGTGAGGGCCAAAGCCAAGGTCATAATAATGAATCTAACAATTCTGTCAATCTGACATAACCGGCAACAAATACAGTCATGAGGACCAAACCAAAGGCTGCCATAAATTGACATGAATAATAGCCATTGATAATGAATCTAAAAGTTAATACAATCTTACATAACCGGCAACAAATACAGTAATGGTAGCGTGAGGGCCCAAGCCTAGATTATTAAAAGCAACAATAGCGAGTTACTTGTAATGAAGCTAAACTTCACCTAATCTGACATAACCGGCAACAAATACAGCGGCGTGAGATCAGATTCATCAGAACAGGATTAGAATTTCGGAATCTCATAACACCAAACACTACACCATGGTCCATGGATATCGATCGACCAACAAGTGGAAAAGAAAAAAAAGGATATGCGTCTTGACACTAACCGACCAACACCAAGCAAGGCGTAACTAATCGCACGAGTTGCATGCAGCATAGTCATCAATGATAAGATACTCAATCGAACAGGATCAGAACTAGGAATCTAGTAACTCTGAGAACGGGCACAGCACAAAATCAGGCAAGCAAACTAGTAAGGACGATCATCAAATCAAATCATCTAGAGAGAGGCAAGATGGCATATCGATTCGTACCAGTCGCCTTCTTGTTGATCTCGAGGGCGGGTATCTTGGGCGGGGGCTGCCTCAGCTCGTCCTCCTCGAACTGCTTCTCCGCCGCCGCCTCAGCCTCAGCAACCTCGGCCATCTCGGCTTTAGTGTACTTCTCCTCGACGCCCTCCTTGAGCGGCTCCTCGCCGGCGTCGGCCCTGGCTTGGGCCTTCATGTTGTTGAGCCTCTGGGACACGGCGGCCCTGGCGTCGGCCACCATGGCCTCCTTCCTGGCCGTCCTGGCGGCCTCCCTAGCCTCGGCCTCCTCGGCCCTCGCGAGGGCCTCGGCGGCCTCCGCCTCCTCCTTCCGCTTCTTGACGGAGCAGGTCGAAGAGGTTGGGCATTGCGGCCTGCCCTAGTAGCTAGGGTTTGCGCCGCCGACTAAACCCTCGACAACGCGACTCGACTCGATTCGAAAGGGGAAATCTCTCTCGATTCGATCGGTGGCTTGATCGATGTTGGTGGTGTTTGATGGTGAGGAGGCCGGGGCACCGGGGCGGCTGGTTTTATAGGGCCGGGCGGGCGACTCCGCCTCGGACGCCGTTGATTCGATCACCTCTCTCACCCAGACGTGCCCGTCTCGCACGCGGGGTGTCCTTCCTTTCTTTCCTGGAAAGATTGGGTTTCATCGCGGCGGGGCGAGCCCGAACTCAAACCGATGGGCGGGAGATTGGTTGGTGGCGTGACTGTCACGCGCTCGCCCAAAAAAAAAAAAAAAGAAAAAACGTTGCCCTGTTTGATACGTGCACGCCGCCCGGACGTGTTAGTTACCGATCGAGGTTAATACTACGGTGCGTTTTACTCGTACTACTCCTGTTAGTTGTTGTTGACCACCTGTGTTTCCATCTTGACTAGGATTTGCGTCGGTTCCAAGAAAGAAGCTAGCCCCTTCCAGAAGATTCCGATCCATATGATCTCCGGATTCGATTCCTAGTACTACGTATGTCAAGAGAAGCTGTGTTGTACGTACAGCCGTACAAGAGCGAGCTCCTGGTCGACTCGGACCGTAATCCTCTGTACTGCAGGCACGCCAGAACAAGTCTCCGACACCGAGGTGAAAACTCAACTCACAGTAGCAGTGTAGTACGATACGAGACGGACTTGGTTGCCAAACTCTTTGATAGCTGCTGCTGTTATATATATGTCGACGTCTCCCGTGATCGCCCAGATCTCTCAAACACGTTAGTACGTTCCAAGCCTGTAGTGTGCACCGTCGGTTGAATTGCCAGCTGCAGGCGTACGTGAATCAATCAACCAAATCCGCGGACGATCGAGATCGATGGAGGAGGCGCGACTCGGCGGCGGCGTCACGGCGAGCGCCAGCATGTGGGCGCTCCTCGCCGACAATGACCCCGGCGACAGCCACGTGGCCAAGCAGCAGGCGGCGGCCGTGCCCAACAACGGCGAGGTCCATGACGCGAAGGTGCAGCGGCGTCGCCAACCAGAAGCGCAACAAGAAGAAGAAACAAACAAAGGCTTCGGCGGCTGCCGTGACCAACGGCGAGGCGACCACCGTCTCTACAGTCGGCGACCAGAAGCTCAAGGAGACCAAGAAGAAGAAGAAGAAGAAGAAGAAGAAGAGGAATAAAACAAAGGCGGCTAACCAGCAGAAGACGAAGGCTATGCAGGAGCATGATCAGTCTGACGACGAGAAGGCAGGTGGCAGCTGTGGCCGGGCGCTCTTCTTTACAGCCGTGACGACGGCCATCGCCTTCTTCTGCCTCCAGGCGGCAGCCGTCTGATACGAATGATCTCATTCCATGTTCCCGTCCAGGCTTACACTTGTGCTAGTGCAAATAATATCATTAGTTTGTTCTTTTGGAGGAACAAATTATTTGCTCCCTGTAATATTTGAGGCTCAGTGTAAAACAATTCGTTTGAGCAGTCAATAACACTCATCACATGTTACCACTGCGTACCTCTGGATTTTAAACTACTGAACGCTTTATTACATAATGATAGAACAAAACCGTACCGCCACCAGAGCACCGCCGACGAGAGATTCATCTCAAGGGAAAGGAAAATATATTGATAAACAACCTTATTTCATTCGCATGGTTTGCACTATTACATCCACTCAATACAACGCATTTTATTACGGCTACTGTCTGCACTCACGCACCCACACTCATATCACTTGAACAATGCTTCGATCTCTCTGCGGTATTTGGCTGTCACTTTATCCCTTCTTATTTTCATGGTTGGTGTCATCAGACCATTGTCAATCTGAACAAAAAAAACATATATTTTCAAGCTTGCAAGCAAATTTTCAATTACAAAAGGCGAAAACTCACCGTAAATGGTTCATCGACAACTAGAATAGGGCCAACACGGAAGGAGCAATGTTCCGTCCTGACATCATCATTAAAAAATATTTCAATGCTCGCCCTACCGTTAGATCTCAAAACATATATAGGAATTCTTGATATATCATCCCAAAACCGTATGTAGGCATGACCAACTCTCCATCGATTAATCAGCACCAAAATGCCATAATGTGGCTATCTTAAAATTCTTTTAGCCAAAGAACCCAGATAATAATTGCATGCAGACCTTCAAAGGCAGAGAGATTAAATGCACTAAAAGAAACAACAAACCAGGCAACTCTTACCAATTTCTCAGCTCATCATATAGCAGGTTCATGACCTTATCTTTTGTTAGTTTGTCATTCTCATCAACAATCGACTTTCTTTTTGCTTCTGCCAGAACCTCATCGCTGTTGGGAACAATGATAGCTCCAAGACGCCGTTGATCCTATTCAAAAGAATAAAGGCAGGACTTCGTCATCAACACCCAAGTTTCCATGCTGAAATCAACAAACGCAAGTGCAATGCAGTAAAGTAAATCACATAGGTTCAGATATTGCCATGGGCCTTTTCTTCAGGATATTCCCCTGGTCGCATCAACAAAAAGTGTTCCCAGACATAAAGGAGATAGTAATAATGATTCATTATTATAAAATGATATATCTCTTACCTGGCCAATCACAACTATCTGATGGGTTCAACATTTTCACCTGTAGTAAAAAAAATCAGGTGCAGTAAATTACATATATCCAATCCAATGGCATATGAAGTTCCCACTACCCGTGTACACAATGCAACATCAATGACCAGCGGCAAATTGGCATAATAAAACATAAATAAATATGACAAAATATGTATACAACACTTATATTAAAGTATGGAAAGGGGAAAATAATTATAGTCTGAACCTGTAGAGAGAACTATTGTATCTTTTGCACGCCCTTCAAGAACAATCATCCCTCCACATTTCCTACTTGGACCCACAGCATGGTGAGGTGCAATCCAACCTATATCGCCAGTGTTGAACCAACCCTCTTGATCCAGCGCTTGATTTGTAGCAGATGGGTTCTATGACAAACAAACTTTATAAGATAAAAGCATACATCAAAGAATGTCGAACAAGACTCCATATAATTTTAACAGTACAGCACTGTCCTATTAGTCAGGGTTATGGCTTAATGAGACGCATACATTTCTCTGCCATATCAATAGTTGATCATAAGTCTAAAGAATCTAAACCATGCTCCATGAAGAGAACTAATTCTTGCGAAGAGATAATCTGTTGATGTCAAACTTAAAGGAAGTGCTTACAATATCAGTATCAAATTATATTTGGCAGTTATTTTGTGTCAGTAGAGTGAAAATCAAACCTTATAATATCCTTTCATTACTTGCGGTCCTTTAATTTTCACAATTCCCTTTGAACCATCTGGGAGCACTTCGCCAGTCTCTATGTCAACCACCTTGATCTCAGTATGTTTTATTGGGTGGCCAATTGTGCCAAGAACCTATGTCACATAAAATATTCATGTCAGCACTATCATATGTTGTAAATAGGAACAATACGTATATTTTTAACCATTTAATGAATAAAATAAGCGCTTCCTTATCTTACATTACAGGATGGTCGTCTAGCAGCTACAACAGGAGAAGTCTCTGTTAGACCATAGCCGTTTTGTACTTTAATGCCGATGGCCTGAAAGAATATAATATTTGTTTAATATAAATATTGATAAGGTATCAACATATAAGTATATAAAAGAAGTTTAGTGGTAGGCCTCTACCTCAAAAAACTTATCAACATGCATCGGAAGGCTTCCACCACCGCTAATACCAGCCTGCAAGTTGTGTAAACCATGCTATTTGTTAAGTGTGTGTAAAGATAGGAGTTAAGGAAGCTCAGTTTTCACTCAATAAAGGAACATTATTATTCATCAAGGTAAAATAGAAATAGGCATATTGGAAAAATTAATGCACCTTTGAAATCCCGATTGCCGAATGGATTTTCTTGTAGACTAGTTTCTTTGCCAGATTATGCAAAGGCCAAAGGAATGAAGCAACAAGTCTTGCCCATAGCCACTTGACCACATAGACAATAAATGATGGTTCGACTGGATTGTTTGATAACACCGTTCCCTTTCCAATGGAAGAAAAAAAAAGGAGGAAAAGGAAATTGAGTCAGCAAGAGAAATAAATGAGACTGGAGTATCTAAATTATCCGATCACTAAAGATATAAAGAAACAAAATACAACATCTTTGAAGTAACTTTATGTCAACTCAACGTCCAGACCTCATAGATCTTCTTTGCCTCCATATATAGCAAGCTTATCTTAATAAGTGCAAGAGCAATAACTTTTTGAGCGGCCGAATTGGAAGAAATCTGCCTATGAATTGAACTGTACAAAGAGAAGAAGGAAAATCAGGAAATGGATAGAAGACTTCCTATTAAGTGTCACTGCTGGCCATTCAAAAAATAATATCTTGCCTAAACTGCTACCTACATTAGTGAACTGAAGCAGTATTAATCATCCAATCATTCCCAAAACAATACTCTACATAAGCAGTTAATTGTTACAGTCTCTCCATTAATTGATTATGTTATCTCAACGAGTGGCAGTTACCATTATTCTTTGTTATAGAAATTAATAATTCCAATATTCTGTTCGGTCCAAAAACTAATGCCAATAGTCTCAGACAAATCTAGCAACGTTTTTTCTTTCATATGCCCAGCTCTGGATGTATGCTTGGGCTAGAGGTTTAAGAGAAATAGGTCTAGGAAGGTTGATGGGCCAAGGATAGGCTCTGTAGGTGTTTAGGGTCAAGCCCTCCTGTTGGTGTGTGTTTTATCAAAAACCAAGTTTATATATTCACTCCTCTTGCAATGGTCCTAGCTTGAGGGGTCATGTATGAACCAACTTTTTTTCCCTATAATACAAAGATAGGCAGCTCTCCTACGTATTCGAGAAAAAAATTCAAATGTTTGACCAGAAAGATTACGTATCATCAAATAAAAGAGAACTGACAGGGCAGTAAACCAACCTGTACAAAGTTTCGTAGACCAGGGGTACTGATATAATATAGTGAGGTTGGTAACGCTGTAGATCTTCCTATCAAAGAAGATAGAAGAAGAAGATGTCAAAATGTCCTAAGCAACTTCAGCATCTTCTGCAACAAATAGGAAATAAAACTAGTGAACAACAACACAATTGAACTGTTGAAAGAAGAGGAAACTTTTTGAATGTATTGTGATACTAAGCCAATATGAAGATGAGCAGGACAGAGTCCTGTGGTGCTGCATGCTGATACAAGATCTGACCCAGTTTGCATCTTTTGGTAAGCTATTAAGGAATATTATAATATTTCTCATGCAACAGAGAACACAAATATGCTATGAGATCAAATAGACAGCTTAATATCATTTTTTAGGAAAGACAGCTTAATATAATTACTAGGTGCTTTACACAGAATATAATTTAGTAAACGTCCTTAATAACATTACAAGGCACATTGTACTGAAACTAACTATAACAAGATAAGGTAATGTATGTTGAAGCATACAAAAGCCACACCTTCAGGTGCTTCACAGTGGTGTAAACTTGTTGGATTCCATAAGTGAAGATGAAGTACTCACAGGCACGCTCATATGCATGCCACGGTGGAAGCATGCTTAGGAACCTATCACCAGGTCCTGCTGGTACAATCTCCCACAAATTCTTTATCTGAAACGAACAGCAAAAAACTTTAAAGGAATATATCAAACAGAAAACCTAAGCAATTCAGTTTCAATGTTTACACAGCGTGTTTGCAATATTTATAGGAACTCAAGGAAAAAATATGACATCAAACGCATTAGTGTTGATGGTTGAATCCTAGGGATTATGAAATCACATCAAGACAAGGGAACCAAATAATCTTCTTACATAAATGAGCTTCTTCATAATTATGGTTAAAAACTTAAATTGTTCTTAACCTGATGCAAGAGATTTTGATGGGTCAGCATTACGCCTTTTGGTGTGCCACTTGTTCCGCTAGTATATATAAGTGTTGCCACATCCTCGGGAGTAATAGTTTCGAAGACATGTTGGTCACCTGACAAATGAAAGACAACAGTTCCATTGACTAGAAAGCAACTGAAACTGAGTACAAGTCGACTAGGAGAGTGAAGAAAATGCAACTTCCATACTTTGCCAAAATGTGCAGGCATAACCTATCTACTGAATGAGACCACAGTATCATCGACAGAAGGAAGAATTTCAAAAGAACTAAGGATGAGTGAGAATTTTCAAATACTGTTCTATTCTCCAAACAAACAAGAAAGAAGTGTTCTTTAAATAAACATATTCTCAAAAGAAATTAAGTGTGTCATGCTCTATATTAATTAAAAATCAGGTCAACCATTAAATCAGAGGTCTGTTAAGGACAGTACATTATCTCACTAACGAGAGTACTAGCTTAGAGATTGTTGTCATTTACCGCTAGAGATAATCAAAAAGCAGAACATGTTTGGAAAAATTAAAACCAAAACTCTTAAGGAAACCTATTAAGCGCACTGTCATATCATTACTCGTTCATACAACATTAGGTATCGTGCAAATGGTACCTTGCTGACGAGAATATTCTAGTGAATTACGACTTTCCTGTCCAAGTTCAGTTATATCCTTGTAGTCATAAAGTGGTGTGTCCTTCACTGCTTTGTTGTGTATGCATGATTTATCACCCCAAAGTAACACAATAAATCTAGCATTGATCCTTGAAATGAATGATTCTGCAATCCGATTAAAGAACTGAGGACTGTCCACAACAAGTGCTACACTGTAATAGAAAAAAATAAATTCATAATCATGACATGAAAGTTAAAATAGAATATAATGTGCTGAAAATTATAAGGCGGAAGCATAAAACACACAGATATGGCCATCTTTAGATAGATAGGACTAATTGGTAGCTGATTAAATTTAGTCCTTAGCCCATCCTGGTTGCTTGCTGATCAAATTATTATCAGGATCACACAGTATTTTTTATAGATGTTGAAAGCGACACAAAATTTAGATGCTGAAATAGGTCTGATATAAAAGGTTAACTAAAATGACTCTATTACAAAGGATAGTGTGGTTCCAGCTCTTACGTTAAATTGTTAATCTTAGCTGACAAACAAAACACAAACTAGCATCCAGAATTCATAGAAGTTCAACAACTCTGCTCCAACCTCAACATCCCAGAAAGAAGAACTAGTGGAAAGATTCAACTAGAACGAACGGTCATCTATAAACGCCTGATGCAATTCTACATAATAGAAACTAACTATTTATTTTCATTTATTACTGCAACTGGACCGTTGAGGCTCATAAAGCCATCTGGGTTGCAAGAGATTGTGACTGGAACTTCATTTAGTGTTGTGTCTGACTCAAATTCCCTATAGTTCTAACCCCTAGACGGAAAACAGATTCTAAATCACACTGAGAAAACAGTTTAGCAAAGCCCACCTTTCTGAATGAGTATATATTTGAAATAATTCTTCATCGGATGATCTTGTTCCTCTAACAACATTGATAGCACCAGTAGCCATGATTCCTGTATTGTACATAACAATGACAGTCACCGATGGTGCACTTAATTTCTAAATTGGACAAATAGTTGCAATAATTAATCAAAACAACTGACATAATCAATAGTCAAGACATAGTTAATCAGATATGACCATAAGAATAGGTATCATTGCAACTTATTTGTTGCCGGAAAAACAGGACCAAGCTGATATTTGTGGTTTAGTATCTGCAACAGCCAAATGGAATAGCCAAAACATTGCTATTTGGGAGTGTCAGGAGCGTAAGAAACAGTAGCTTTCATATAAACCCCAAACTTGAATATAGCAATGCTAACATACTAGTGCTCCAACAGCTCATATTGGTAAGGATTAAAAGCCACACGATTATAACTAAATAATCAAGGAAATGTCAGCACTTCACACGGCTTCTTCATGGAGTTTTTTCTATATATTAATATTATCTACCACAGTAGGGGATTCCCCTATTTTTCAAAAAGCAATACATCTTAGTATATCTCAAAACGATAGGTATATTACCTTGATCTGCAGCAAGCCATCGACATGAGTTGTCAGCGAAAAGAGCTACCTTTTCATCTGGAGCAACACCAATGGCCCTCAGACCTTGAGAAAAATTCAATATTTCTTGTTCAAGCTGACAAGAAGATAATTGAGCATTTAGATACCATACAATTATGGCCATTAAAATTACAAAATTGAAATGTGTAAATGCATGTCTGGAATGGGCTACGGGAGATATGAGTTTGTTTAGTTTATGAGGATGCATGGCTCAAAAATAGGTTAGCATTCAATATCTGAATGCAGATAACCTCAGCAGACTCTACTTCCATAAGTAACGAAGGAGAAAAAAATAGTATGAATGACCAATTTCATTGTTTTCCAGTTTTTGGTCTTAGATCAGCAGGTTTCACCAAATCATAGAGGGGCTAATGAGATACCTGTTTATAAGTCCATTCTGATCGCGGTTCATGATAAGGATCTATCACAGCTACGCGGTCAGCATATTTTTCTGCGGCTGTCCTCCAAATATCTGGAACTGCCTTCCATTCATCCACAGTAGAAGCACTTCCACTAGGCAATAGAGCACTCTCAAGTAAAGGAGAGCACTTTCTGCGAACTGGATACTCTAGCTGCAAAATGGATAAATGCAAGATTTACGGAAAAGATCTTATTTAGTGAGCAATCTAAAGGCCCTTGCCTTACTCGATAATCCAAAATATTAATAAACGCATAAACTATTTACTTGCAGCAGAATACTGAAAACTCATGCAAAATCACAATTCAAAGCATGTGAACGCATTTTCACTGTTCCGTGTACAATAGTGGAATAAATCCAAAACGGCATGCATGTAACAACATACTACTAAAAGCAAGATTCCCACATGACAATGGGGAATTAAAAAAAAAAGAAATTCTGGACATCAAATACAATAAACTCAGGATCAGGATGAGGGGAACAGCTGCACCACCTCACCTGCCCCTTCGCATAGGGGATAGCGTAAATTATTCATGCTTCAATAAACTATCATTTGCAGCAGAATAGTGAGGATTCAAGCACATTCACAATCAAGCGGGTAATCAGAGCATGTTTCAGAGTTCCATGTACAACCGTGGAGTAAGTACACAATGGCATGCATGTAACCAAGGCCCCCCACAAGGCTAACGATTTTTTTTTTAAAAAAAAGAATCTCGACATCAATGAGACCCAACTAACCAAGGTCCCAGGATCAGGATGATAGGACCAGCTGTACCACCACCTAATGTAGCCCCCATCTTGATCACACTCGCGTAGGTTATTTGGATAATGACCTCAACCCCTCTATCAAAACTAGTAGGTGAGGTAGCTTGTCCGAAAGCGTCAGCTGCTTTCCCGGATGCAGAAAGGAGATTTTCACACTGCCAGTGCCAGGCAGGATGCCCACAAATGGATGGATTCATGGCGGCGAGGAGAAACTGGGACTGGAGCACCCAGCACCAACAGCAAGGCGGCTCGATCGAGCCCAACCGCGGCGTCTCCCCCGAGTCACCGGAATCCGAGCGAGGTTGCACAATTCCGAGTGGCTCGAGAGATTCTAGTGAATTCTACCGGCGATGGCTGATCACCACAACGAACAAGCAAAAATCGCCAACGGAGTGAGCTAGTGATGGAGAGCGCGTAAGCACGGACTGACCGTGGAGCCGGCGGAAGGAGGCGGAGAGGCGGCGGCGCAGCGTAGATGGCCGCCGGCGGGGCGGTGGCCTCCTCGGCGGAGGACAAGCAGCAGGGCGGGGTGCGGGAGGAGGAGCCGCCGGTTGAGGGGCGAGGGCGCGCGGCGCGGGACGCAGAGCGCCCACCTGCCCCGAGGGAGCAGCGAGCATCGGGCCGGCGATCTATGGAGGCCACCCACCGGAGCCTGGACTGTTGGGCCGGGCGATGCAGAGCGGGGGAAGCCGAGTGAGTGAGAGAGCTCTCGGGCGGCTATAAATTGGACGGGACGAGAAGGAAGGAGAGCGACGGCGGGCGGGAGGAGAGGTGTGAGGGAGAGATTTGTCATTTTGACCTTCGTGGGGCTTCGCTCAAGGTGGCCGTGTCGCGGCGCGATGTCTCGGCCTCGTGGACTTCGTCGGGACGTGGAGGGATCGAGGCTCACTGGACACTCGGATCTTCTGTAACAGCTTGCTTTACAGGCATTCGTGTGCTTGGCTGACAACCAGCCACCCTGATTCCAAGTTCTAAGTTCTAACCCCCACTAGCCGGAAAAAAAAAAAAGACAGGCACCCTTCTCGCTGTCTTTAGCAATGACCATATATCATATTAATTCAGGTTTGTTGACGTAGATCGTGGAGGGGAAGGGGAGCGCGTGAAGCTGCAAGAGCGCTTCAAGCTGCTTGCAGCTTGATTTTAGGTGCCCTTGGATGTACTACTTTGACGAAATTCTGTCACAGACTCAAATCAGTATAAATATGACAAAGACTTCCTTACATCATTTCCGCAACAAAAATGCACGAAGCACAGAAGATAGTGCTAAGTATGCATAATATTATTCAAATTTTGTTGCCAAATCAGTATTGGTATTTCCAAGTAGGCAGAATTGTAGCATATTCTCAATTACATCTACATGACTTACATCAGAAACTAGATTACACTAATTGGTGCCATAAACCGCTGGTACGAAGTTCGATTGAAGAGCATTACGAGAACACAAGTAACTTAATGCTACCTACACGAGTGCTACTTGTCATTTCTGATATGCAAATTCTCGGTTCTCACTATGGTTCTAGGCGACTCCTCTGGCACAGTGAGAAATCAAAAGGCCATTTCAGGATGTTAACTGATAAAGACGAAAAATCTACAGTCTACTGCAAGTCCATGATCCATTCAAAGCACAGCCTCCAGCCATGTATCACCGACTGCCCTATGAATCATGGACTTGTGGTTAATCATCCGGAAGTTCCCATTTCCATTGCTATTGCCACAGCCATTTCCATTGCCAGCCTTGTCACTGTGTCCCCGAGGCAGCAACTCCACCCCAGTGAATACAGCAAAGGAATCGTCCACTTCTGGATCACCAACACAGTCTTAGGTTGTCCTCATCCAAAGTATCGATGAAGTCTAGCATGCATATCCTGCCGGAGCCCAAGCTCACGATTTGGGTGTCACTGGCCAACTCCCACCCAGGAGGGTAACGATTCTTCCAGACATCACTCAACTCTGGCTTCTCACCATCAATGGCTGGAGTAAGGTCAGATATACAAGGGACGTACCCATTCCCATTCGACATGCCAAACCAGATACCGAGCTCCGGAATATACTCAGCCTTGCCATAGAACGGCAGCATCCAGTCTCCAGCGTGCTTCCACTCCCTGGCCGCCGTGTCGAAGCAGTAGGTGCCGACACCGCCCTCGGCTGACACGCAGAGGTGGGAGCCACCGCCGAGCACGGCGTAGGACCGGGTCGGGGCATTCTCGTAGTCAGCGCGGAGGACATAGGGCGGCGGTGGGAGCCCACAACAAGGTCAGCTCGAGGCCTTTGTCTACATGATGTAGAGGCTTCCACCGCCGTCTTCATGATTGGGCACAGAGAAGAAGATGGGGCACGTCTTGGTGGTGTGGAGTTTCGGCATGGGGATGACGGAACGCAGGCCGGCATCATAGAGGACGGTGTGGCCGGACTGTTCCGTGCAGAATACCTTGTTCTCAGAGAGGCCGAAGAAATCCATGTTCCGTTCGTGGTAGACACCTTCTAGGGATGGATTTGGGAGGAACTTGACGCTCGCCGATGGCGTCCTGATGGCCTCCATGTCCTCTAAACCAAGGAGCTTCTGCTTTCGTGGTGGCTTGTGGCAGAACAGGTCCTGACGCGACAGGTCCATGCGGCGCAGCGAATAAATGCCGCTCTTGCGGTTGTACATGACGAGGTTCAGAAACCGCCGGAGGTTCATATTGGTTCGATCCACAGTGAACGGCGGACGCTCTGAATCAAAAGAAACGAAAAAAAAATTAGAAAAATTTCAACTTTCTTGACACTAACTCTCCTCGTGCTAGATCTAGGAGATGTTAAGAAAGAAAGCGTACCAGTGGGCAGGTGGAAGATTGCAAATAGATTGGCTTTCTCCACCGCGGATGGTTCCAATGGTCCAAATCCACAGGTGACTTCCCTTAAACCTGCAGCGGTACCACCAACGATGAGATAGATGCATCACATAAAGTCGCAAAATATAATTGCTCGAAAAAAAATAAAGTCGCAATCACGAAAGATTAGTAACAGCAAGACTGCCTTTAGATCATGGACAGAGCCGGAGCATTCGCAAAAAAAAAAAATGGACAGAGCCGGAGCAGACTGGTGTACAGGCGGAGGTGCTACGGCGGGTGGAGGAAGAACCGCGAGTACCCTCGAACAGCAGAGATGGCCCTCGGGGAGAACGGCGGCGGGCACGCGGACGGATTGAGTTGAGACCTATAGGGTTAGCCGTCTCTCTGTAGCCCCTTTGTAGCGTTCGGTCGTCCCATGGGCCGAAAGGCATCAATTTCCTAACGCATACTAATAACAATTCACCTCATATTGTGAGGGAAGCAGAAAGAACATCAATTTCCTAACGCATCACAACAACAAGAAAGCAACAACTCACCTCATATTGTGACCAGAAAATGAAGACAAACATCGGTGCTTGGCTGTGAGGGGAGCAGAAAACCAACTTAATGGACTGGGTTGCACAAGTCGCCTTGCTTTGTCGAAGAGCCGATGGGATCTTGAATAGGCCATTACTACACCGCGCAAGTCGCCAGCGATCCACCTCGTACACCGCGCTGCCGTTGGGGTAGAACAAGTACTCCCAGTTGAGGAGCGCCAACACCATCGCCGGCATGCGCGCCCCGGGCCGCCGCGGAGGCCGGCCAGGCCAGGTGGCGCGGCAGGTTGCGGTTGTAGGTGGCCGCGTTCCGCACGTTGGCGCCGAACCGGTCTCGGCCAGCGCCAGCTTCACGCCGCAGTGGCCAGCGCGGCACATGGCGGCGACCACCGCGTCCAGCATCTGGTCGAGCAGGTTGGCGTACGTCAGCCCCGTCCCGGCGTCTTGGTACCTGTATGAAGCTGATGACTCGAGCAGCGCGTACGTAGGAGAGCGGGACGACGGCGTGGTTGGCCAACCAGGTGAAAAGTAGGTGTACGAGTCGGTGCGGTCCAGGAAGGCGAGCAGCGGGTGCGTCGGCGATGTCCGGCCTGAACACGCCGGCGATGCTCCAGCTCGTGCATGCTCACCCTGACGCGGCCGAGCCGGTACGTGCCGGCGCAGCGCGCC
>LAPY01001144.1:95430-106037 GCA_000970635.1 Eragrostis tef
TTTTTTTTTTTTTTGAGAATCGCCGGTCTCGCTCTCTCTGCTCTTCCTCATCGTGTGCCGCAGCATCGGTCAGATTGGAGGGGACTGATGAGGAACGGAGCTCGATTTTTTTTTGGGACAATAACGGAGCTCGATTGAGCATGTGAGTTCGATCTGAGTAATGAGAAAGGATAATGCAGATGTTCTTTGCCCATGTCTTCAAAGCTTGTTCCAGTGGTTGGCCTTGTGAGATTTTACTCTGTTTTCTAAACGGATGTGTATTACTACTGGACTGATTTGATGCAAATTCAACGTACAGGTTGTTCACCAGGCTGCAGCAGCCGCAACTGCAGAAAATTAACTGCGAGCACTGTAGCGACTACAGAAACATTGTAGCGGCTGGCGAAAAAAAAAATGAAATACTATAGTTGATGCAAAGCAGCGAGGCGAACAGGCTAGCAGTTTCTTCATCTCTGAATTGGTTTCTGTATGAAAATACATAGCATAAACGACACTGGATAAGGTATAAAGATGAAGGACGTTGCAGAGTTTTATTGCTTCTGGCCGTCCAAAAAGATAAGAGTTTTACGGCTTCTTATTCTGTCACGTGACTGCTGTAGGTGTTTTGAAATATTTGGGATACACTTGGTGCCTTCAAAGATGCATTTTGGCATCAGTTTGGTCTGTTCATGTTCATCTCTGCATTTTACATGGCCTTGCAGGTGTCTGGTACTGTCAAGCCGTATCCACAGACCACAGTGGGCACTCGAACAGGCGAGGCATGTCCTTGTCGTATCGGTCCTCTTTGGTGAGATGTCGCGCTCGCGGTATAAATCATTGGTCGTGGAGGTGTTCGTTTTTTTTTAAGATTTTAGTCATTTAAAATATTGTTATTTATGGGTACTAAATAAAGTCTAATTACAAAACTAATTGTATGGCTCTTAGTCTAATTTGCGAGGTGAATCTATTAAGGGTAATTAAGCTGTAATTAAGCCATAATTAGAAGATGGTTAATGTAGCATCACTATAGCGAAACATATCTTAATTAGGCTCGTTAGATTCTTGTAAAAAAGTTTTGTAATTAAACTTTATTTAGTACTCCTAAATAATAAAATTCTCTTTAATGTGACATGACTAAAAATTTTAGCCAGAGAAAACGACCACCCTCTTCTTGTCCACGCCACAGCAAGATGCCACATGCAGAGATCATTAAGCAGAGGTGTTGTGCGAATGGCCGTCAAGAGAAGGATACTGGCGGGTAGACATGTAAGAACTGGAGTTCCTTTGCAATAGCGAAGATTCTGAGAGCAGTGCTTTAGCCATGAATATTTGCAAATCTTTTCCCTGTACGAAATCTGTTGTTCGAAAAGATTGCAGCCACAACGCTAATCTGGTGGATGTTCGGAGCAGCTTGGCAAATAAATGTAGTTGTTGATGAATGTTCGAAAAAAAATGTAGTTGTTGATTGGAAATAAAATAGCTGATTGCAGTGTTTTCAAACCTTGTATAAATTCTTCTGAAAGGAAAACCAAGGCCCAGATCATGATACTCATCAGAATAGAAAGGAAACAGTGGACATGAATACAAAAAAAAATGTCTGAGCCCAGGTTCGAACTGGGGACCTTTAGTGTGTGAGACTAACGTGATAACCAACTACACCACCCAGACTTGTATGTTTGAAAATGTATTATCTACAAATCTATATTTGTAGCACTTAGGGTATTGTTGTTATTAAAGAAGCAAGAAATGATGATGTATTGCTTGCAAGGCTCTTCCTTCTTCTGATCTGATAGGGGAAATGTCCTACCGTACCCGTGGAAGAAAAAAAAACGACAAGCAATTGTGATGGAGAGGATTTAGAGTAACGCGAGAGAAGTTATGTTGTCATCACAGAATGGTGCTACAGATACACTTCATGAACCTTTTTTTTTTTGCATGGATTGATGTAGCTAATGAATAGTTTTCTTGAGAAGAATATGTTATTACAAAGGAAGCCCCCGTCAAATTTGGATGAAAAGACCCGTAATTGCGAGTGAATCTCTTGTAAATTTCCTTTTCATTCAACTATCTTCAGTCCCTTTTTTTGTGTGTTTAGAGTCCCTAATACTTTCAAAACAATTGGAAATTTTCACTTTGATCGCACTGCAAACAATACAAAGGGAAAACTGAGATAGATAATCGTCTGAGACCAAAAGGAACAAAGAAAAACACACCGTGGCCAAACAACAATGGAATGATAGATGAGAGAAATGTTGTTGTTTACTCGCCACACGCAAAAACATCATTCTCCACTCGTGCAAAACACAAATCAGCAGCAGCGTGCCGGTGTGAATGAACACGAAGAATCCAACGGCAGACATACCGGGTCAAGTTTTCAAACTTGCTACTGTTCCACTGGGCACGAAAGGTGCTAGGCCCAAGAAAAATGGTTACGCGTACCACGGTGGTTGTACCTAGCGGCAGCGCGGGAGGCCGACGCCGTTACGCGCTCCCCGAGCTCCAATGACTAAACCACCCTCGTCGCGCTTATCCATTCGACCCGGTCCTTGCCACAAGCCTCATGCTCCAGGTCGTAATAACCGAAATCCCTGGGGGCAAAACAGTAATCACGGCGCACGCGGCGCACTCCGTCCCCACCATCGCCTCGCCGCCCATAACTTCTCGTTTATTCTCGTCCGTCTCCCCCGCCCCGGCCCAATTTCTCCCCAAAATATCGCATACGATCCCCACCTCGCCTCCTCATCTCTCCCGTCGCCGGCGTGCAGCGGAGATCCATCGGGGGTTGGATCGCCGCCCTTCTTCGCTGGTAAGAAGCACTATCTGGGTTGGATGAGTTGTGAATTGCTCGTTTTGTTATGCGATGTCAGTTTCTTCTTCTGCAAGCCCGCGAATCCAAGCAATTTCTTTCTGGCGTGGATGCACCATTCCGGCTGGTTTGTTGTGAATTTATTCGATGCCAAGTGGAGTGCCATTGGCAGTTTTAGTTTCGTTTTTTGTGGGGTTCAATCGCACCCCATTCTCCGTTAGGTGGCCCCTGTTTCAAGCAATCTAATCATGAGCCTGTCAATCTCGCCGCATTTCACGTAGAAAAATTTCCCCTCGGTTATTATCGAAACATTTCAATCGATCGCCCGTGGTGTTCATCTTTGCCTGCGAAACGCGCGAAGGTTCGATTCGCTCTCATTTCGAATCTTCGTAGGGAAGATACCTGCGTCTTGTTGCCGCGCGGCCTGTGTGTGGCGGGCTAGATTTGTACCTTTGTATGAGTCATCACTTTCTTTCCCCCTACTACTTTGTTTGATTGCTGGTACTGTTCGATCACCTTTTTGCATTGTTCACGTGACTGGTATTTTGCTGTATGTAGGTTCATAAGCGATGCATCTTTGGTAAATTGCCCATATGCTTCTAATTTCCTCTTTGGCCGATTTCGTACCTAACCAAATCTGCTCGATCCTATTATAACATCCCATTGAACTAGACTAAGATTATCTGGAGAAGGCTAAAAAGCACAAGCCGATTGCCATTCCTGGCCAGTAGATTCTTCTAACTGAAGATATATTCCAGGGGTCCAGAATAGATTGTTAGGCTTTTGTCGGTCTGCATGTCTCCTATATAACCTTATGATTTGCCTGCTCCACTGGCATGTATTAATAAATCAAAGTTTCCTTTACCTTCGGTTGCAGATTTTTCGATGCACGTTAGGCTAAAATGCTTTGGTCTGAAACCTATCTGCTCTTTTGTCTTACCAATGATGGTCTCAGCCAACCTATCTCAGTGCATATGAGGATGTGTCGCTGAGGTTTGCTGAAGCTGCAAATTAGCATGACGGTTGCACAATTAATGATGCTTAACCATTCCTGCTGTGACACCCTCGAGTGGAACTTTCTTCTTCTGATGCAACCTTGTATGGGCAAACTGGTTGAAGCGACTGCAAGGAATTTTAGAGGCGGTGAGGGCTCTAAGGTGCAGGGTTCTGTTTTTGTCCAGTGATTATTGGCCTAAGCTCTTTGGCAAAGTCAACAATGATGGAAAGGTGAGCAGGAGTCATTGTGACTATTCTGTTGGGTAGTGGTGAGCAGTTAATTCTGATCTTGCTTCCTATATCTTGCAGGTATAAATTGGTAAGGGAGATAGGTGATGGAACATGTGGAAATGTTTTCATGGCGTACAATATAGAAACAAATGAAATTGTAAGTTCAAGGACTCACAACAAAAATATGTTGCCATCTCTCTCTCTCTCGCGGTTTTATCTGGCACTTGTATGCTTCACATATCAAATTGGAACTTTCTACAATGAATTGTACATCCATCCAGCAATTCACATTTGATTTTCAACTTCATGTGCACAATTTTCAAGGGCTTGACCTCATTTTACTTATTTTCGTGAAGAGTCATTTTTTATTAACTTAGCTGACCTGTATGGGCATGGCCCCTGTCATTGATAAACTATTTTATTTTATTTTTACCCAGGTTGCTGTTAAAAAGATGAAGAGAAAATTTTACCAATGGGAAGAGTGCATTAATCTGCGAGAAGTGAAGGTATTTTGTTTTGTTGGCACTGTGTTTCAGTAAAAGACACCGTTTTGCAACTTCTTATTTTTGACAAAGTACTATCCTTCTGCAGGCTCTTCAGAAACTAATTCACCCTAACATTGTGAAGCTGAAGGAGGTGACAATGGAAAACCATGAGCTGTTCTTCATCTTTGAACACATGGTTGGTCCTTGCTAGTCCTGGGATATCTTTTACTATAATTTTGAGTAAAGGGTGGTTTAATATGCTGTTGTCGCGCAATTTGCTGGTGACATCAGTATCATAATGATTGCCCATATGGTACATTAGGATGCTCGATTGTCAATGAAGTGTATATGCACATTGCCTTATTTTAACCACAAAATCAGTTTTCATATGTTTCTCCTATTTATGAGTAAATCACTGTCATTTCCTTAGAATTGTGATATATAATATTTTATTCCGTGGGAAGCCGTCAGTTCCATATGTCAGCTGTAGCTTTAGATATTTCATATCTTTTTTTTTTCTTCTCTGTTTTCTTGTAACTATGAGTTTTTTTCCCTGTATTTTGTTTGATGCTGAAGTGTCAGCTGATTTTTCTTTCCAGGAATGTAACTTGTATGATGTCATAAGAGAAAGACAAGTTGCTTTCTCTGAAGGAGATATACGGAGTTTTATGCTCCAGATACTTCAAGGTCTTGCATATATGCATAATAATGGATATTTCCATCGGGATCTAAAGCCTGGTAATTTGGCTTCTCCATTTTATGTTGGACTTATGATATCTCTGTACCTGGAAATATAACCTTTTTTTTTCCTGGTTCCTTAGAAAACTTGTTGGTGTCAAATGGTACTGTTAAAATTGCTGACTTCGGGTTGGCAAGAGAATTGTATTCCAGTCCTCCATACACTGACTATGTTTCCACCAGATGGTAAGTTATGTTCGATACGTGCTGCTTTAGATGTTTTGAATATGTGAAACAGTTAACAATTAGTTTTCTTTAGGTATCGGGCTCCAGAGGTGCTGCTGCAGTCTTCAGCTTACACACCCGCTATTGGTAATTCCCTTGAGTCTTAGTCCTGCCTTTTTGGTTTATAACATTGAATGCTCATTTTCTTACTCTGCATAGGCTACTTGATTTCCAGTACCATGCATATGATAGATTCCCCTTGTGCTGCATTTGATCACTTGAAATGGTTTAGCCTATTCTGCAAACCTGTTATTTGAGTATGTCCAGCACCGGATTAATCCATGTCCGAGGAACAAACAATATCGTATTATTATTTCCGAAATGCATATAGCCTTTTTTTTGTTTATTCGTGATTTCTGGCTTCCCCTCAGGAGCATTTACTACCATATGACAATTGATATGCACTTTCACAGATATGTGGGCTGTTGGTGCGATTTTGGCTGAGCTATTCACATTGTCTCCACTTTTTCCTGGTGAAAGGTAAAACTCTGTCAATGATGGTCTTGGTACCCTAACTATATTGCGTCTGGAATCTGGAGTTACTGCTATTAGGTAGCATATATTTATTGTGGGAGTGTCTTTACCATATATTGCTACCTGCATGCCCCTGTTTGGATTTTAATATTCATCCCCTCCTGCTGAAGTGAACCTATTTGTTCTTCTAGATATACAGTCATTTTGTGTTGATTTGGTACATGGATTGTTTGCCATCAGCCAGGCTGTTCCACACTAGATTCAGTTATCCTTTATATCCCGGTTTCAAGAACTTGCATCTCCAACTGTTCTGGAATTTATATGCTGCTTGTATTTTCCATTTATGCGATTAGCCTTGATGTACTGATACTGTTGAAGTATTGGAGCTCAAGTTAATCTAACTTGCACCTAAATTTTCTTAACCCTATGTTGAGCCTCTTTACATTGCTTCTGTTGTTTTATTATACCACAGTGAGACGGATCAGCTTTACAAAATATGTGCTGTGCTTGGGACCCCAGATTATACTGTCTGGCCAGAGGGAATGAACCTGCCTCGTTCAAGTAGCTTTAACTTTTTTCAGGTGACGATGAACTATCCATCCACATTCATTGGATTAGATGTTTTCGAGTTACTGATGTTTTCCGTTGGCAGATTCCTCCACGGAATTTAAAGGAGCTTATTCCTAATGCTTCTTTGGAAGCTGTTGACTTGATCCAGGTATATTTCTACATCGTTTAGTTGTGGGAAGAAGTTTAGTGTTTATCCAATAATGAACTCACAGTTTATTGTGGATAATATGGATTTGTGTGTCCAATGATAGTTCTCAGTACTCACATGGTACCTTTTTTGCTGTCATTTTAATAGCAACTTTGTTCCTGGGATCCACGAAGAAGGCCAACTGCTGAGCAAGCATTACAACATCCCTTCTTTAATGTAATAATTTAGACGTTGAGCCGTCATAGGGTACCCTTTTTTTTTTGCATTTCTACTGTACCTGACACTTATGAGTTGTCTAGGTGCGCCCCTGGGTACCAGGACCTCTCCATGATGCTTCCCATACGAAAGCAAATGAATCTAGTGAGTTTTCTTTGTCCCAATTAATATGCACGATGTATCTTTCCAAACAGAAACAGAACTGTAGAATAGGAAATGCAACCTATAAGGAAATATAACTGTTTCTTGAACTGAGTTCCTTTTTTAACTTTTGCAGGAGGACAACCAAGATTGGAGCTGAATTTGTGGGATTTCAGCTCAGAACCTGATGACTCTTTCCTTGATTTAACTCTAAGTCTAAAGCCAAGTTTTCATGAAACAGGTACATGAGTTTTCCCCCCGTCAGATTCCTCCACCATTCATATCTACTATTTACGTTGGAAATAACATACTATGGTTCAAAATTAGAGACTGGCTTTGGACTGTTAAGTTCTGATTTTATTGTCTTTAATAGTTTGGAGACGGGTTTCCAGCACCACATGTTTCCTAGTATTGCTAGCCTGTTTAACTTGCCAGCTGTGTACTTGCTGTTCTAATTATATTATTGTTTTTGGCAGACCATGCTAACCATGCTCCACAACGTGCTGAAGAGGTGAGAGCGATTTGAGTATTTGTGTGAACAATTTGGACATGTAATTTCTCTATGTGAGTTACACTGATATTTACTACTGTTAACATGCAGGAATTTTGCCAGTACTCTGGGCTTGAGAATGCCTCTGTGAAGTCAGGTACGTGCATCTCTCTGCCGTCCTGTTTTATACAGGATTTTTAGTTGCTTGATCCTTCCCCCCTAAAAGAAAACATAAAATTATGCATTCCCTATACCTCAGCAAAATGGGTTAACCTTAGACGTCCATGACACAAAAAATGTGATAGTGACTGAGACTTTATACATTGAACTAACGGTACACTGGTGTTTAGATGCCATTTTCAACTAAATCAAGATAGTGTGTTACTCAACGTGGCTTCATTGTGCATCCTGCAACAGGTCTGTGGCCTCTAGTGTCATCAGATCGTCCCATTGGTGATGTTCCGGCCATGCCATCGTGGCCACAGCCATATACGGTTGACAGGTTAGCATCGACTCATTTATCAATCACCTTGTATTAATCGATGTAGCCTCTTTTAAAAGCCTGTGTTATAGTATCCACTGATCGCCTTTGCATCTTTTTTTTTGGGGGGTGGGGGGATATTTCAGCCAAGCCTCATTGGCAGGATACTCCGGTTCTCCGTTCGGCATGTCTTTACAGCCGAACCTGTTGGATAACCACCATTCGTTAAGGCCTATCCGGCAGGTCAACTTCTTCTGACCGAAACACAATTAACAGATTGAGCATTGATACGATTCTTCCGTTCATCATACGGTTCACGTCTTCTTCAGTTTCTTTATACGCTAGAGTAGAAGAAGACTGAAATAAGTGGCGGCAGTAGAGTAAAATGTATATATTATTCGTAGGCCTTGAATTTTCCCCCAACTCATACTGTGTACATAACATGATCATCACCCCCAAACAGTTTTGTATTGACGATGTTCCAGTGATAATGGATGAGTGGTATTAACAGATGAGTTTCTGAGCATGTGATGTTGTATTCTTTGTTTGCAATGCTAGTACTCCGTACGATGTTTGTGTTGCGCCGATATTTGCCGGTGCAGTTTTTGGCAACGTCACGTCCGAGTGATGTGACCTGACAGTTTTGATGATTACAGTAAAACAAAGTGTGTTTGGATGCTAGAGACTAATGATTAGCCTCTAAGAATCTTTTGATTTAGAAGTATTAAATAAAGTCTAATTACAAAACTAATATTAGAACCGTACGAATCTAACAAAGGTAATTAAGACATGATTAGCGACTAGTTACTGTATTAAATCAGAGATTATTTAGGCTCATTAGATTCGCGTCGTCAAATAGCGCGCCCATCTTTAAAAATTTTTTGCAATTAAACTTTATGTAATACTTCTAAATTGAAAGATTGCTAGAGGCTAATCTAATCCAAACACCACCCTTGCTCAGCGGAAAGGAAACGACACTGCTACCCGAAGGAGTGTGTATCAGGTGTACCTTTGTGGCACGAGCTGACTGGCGCTGCCGGCTGCCGCTTGAGAATGCCTCTGTGAAGTCAGGTACGTGCATCTCTCTGCCGTCCTGTTTTATACAGGATTTTTAGTTGCTTGATCCTTCCCCCCTAAAAGAAAACATAAAATTATGCATTCCCTATACCTCAGCAAAATGGGTTAACCTTAGACGTCCATGACACAAAAAATGTGATAGTGACTGAGACTTTATACATTGAACTAACGGTACACTGGTGTTTAGATGCCATTTTCAACTAAATCAAGATAGTGTGTTACTCAACGTGGCTTCATTGTGCATCCTGCAACAGGTCTGTGGCCTCTAGTGTCATCAGATCGTCCCATTGGTGATGTTCCGGCCATGCCATCGTGGCCACAGCCATATACGGTTGACAGGTTAGCATCGACTCATTTATCAATCACCTTGTATTAATCGATGTAGCCTCTTTTAAAAGCCTGTGTTATAGTATCCACTGATCGCCTTTGCATCTTTTTTTTTGGGGGGTGGGGGGATATTTCAGCCAAGCCTCATTGGCAGGATACTCCGGTTCTCCGTTCGGCATGTCTTTACAGCCGAACCTGTTGGATAACCACCATTCGTTAAGGCCTATCCGGCAGGTCAACTTCTTCTGACCGAAACACAATTAACAGATTGAGCATTGATACGATTCTTCCGTTCATCATACGGTTCACGTCTTCTTCAGTTTCTTTATACGCTAGAGTAGAAGAAGACTGAAATAAGTGGCGGCAGTAGAGTAAAATGTATATATTATTCGTAGGCCTTGAATTTTCCCCCAACTCATACTGTGTACATAACATGATCATCACCCCCAAACAGTTTTGTATTGACGATGTTCCAGTGATAATGGATGAGTGGTATTAACAGATGAGTTTCTGAGCATGTGATGTTGTATTCTTTGCTTGCAATGCTACGATGTTTGTGTTGCGCCGATATTTGCCGGTGCAGTTTTTGGCAACGTTACGTCCGAGTGATGTGACCTGACAGTTTTGATGATTACAGTAAAACAAAGTATCACTGTCATGACCAGCCAATCTGACATGTATCCGCGGCGGAAAGGAAATGACACTTCCGAAGGAATGTGTATCAGGTGTACCTTTGTGGTACGAGCTGACTGCTGCTGCCGGTTGCCGCCGTGCTCGTGGTCCTCTCAGGTCTCGACCCTTGCCTCTGTACGACTGTATACCTGGGGCCTGGGGGCAGCAGCCCGCGACTCATCGAGGCATCAGCTGGTATTGCGTTGCTTACGTGTCCGCAAGGCACGAGAGCGGCTCAAGGGTGCAACGGCCGTTTGTTTTTCGAGTAATCTATTCCACTGGCTGTAGCCCTGCTTGCTGGTTGAGTGATCCGGCAAAGCAACGGGGGCACATCACATGGCCAAATTTCAATGGTACCCCTGGATCCTATTTCAGAACATATAAGGCTATCTCCAACGGAAGGAGGCACCTAAAACACCAAATGGATAGCAAAACACTGAAAAGGTATGCACCGAAAATATTCAATCTCCAACGGAACCACCCATTCTCTACGGAGCCTGCACGACGCCAACCCGCCGCTCCTCGGCCGGGCGCCAGGGCCGCCGGCCGCC
>LAPY01001144.1:117040-134875 GCA_000970635.1 Eragrostis tef
AGAGGGGGGGGGGCCCGCCGCGCCCAGCACCATCAGCATCAACACCACCAGCACCAACACCAGGAGGAGGAGGGGCACAACCACAGCTCTCGCTTGAGGCGGAGGTTCGTCGAGGGTGGCGGTGGGTGATCCCGGGCCCGAGGCGCCCGTGCCATGTCTCGCTGCTTCCCGTTTCCGCCACCAGGATATGAGAAGACTGCGCGCCCCGACGCCCAGGCCCAGCTAGCCTCGCCCCTGCTTGACAAGGTCGCATTTCTCACCCCTGCACGCCGGCCCCGTCCCTCACCTCACTAGCTTGCCTTGCTCATTCACTGATCGCACGGTTCGGGTCTCCTGCTGCTGGACTTTTTGAGGCACTAGAAACTTATTGAGATGGTTGCCGCCCTTAGTGAATTCCAGACTCCGGCCTCAGCTCACATTTGATGCGTGCGTAGGGAGTTATTAGTCTATCCATGCGCAATTTTTTTAGCAGTGTTCGAGTTGCCGCAGCTGAGATCATGGGTGTTACGCCGTTACGCGATGCGCAAGCCGTTTCATAGGGGGGATCCTTTCCCTTTTTTGGTAACTTCAGTGAGGCTCGCGACGGATAGTACTCGTGTGCAGTGGTTGTTTCTATTAGTCATTATTAAGGTTTTTTAGGAGAGCAATTAAGGTTTTTGGCTATGCAAGGTTCAACTATAATGAAGGGCCAGTGGATTTTAGCATAGTAATCGTACCAGATCGGTTATTGAACTTTTGAGATGCTGTGACTAATGTTTAGCACCAAGCTGACGGCGGACAACTGTCTACGTGTTTCTAAGTAACGATTTGAGGAATTTATTGCTTCTAGTAGCTAGATAAATGTCTTCGGCCCATCTAGACCACTTTTTGTTGGTATTACTATAGAAGTTTATGAAGATTGGATTTGTTAGCTATTGTAGAGATGATGCCATATGTGGTAAACATTAGCTAATAGTTTCTGTTTCGTGGTTCTCATATGTGTGGCACCAGGTTGCCATTGCATTGTGGTTAACACACAGTCTTACTGGATTCTCTATTAATCACGATGATGGTATGCTGTGTAGTTTCTACACATTGCTGGATTGATTGTCTAGTGTGATTTTCTACCTGCATTTAGGATTCTTCATTGCTAACCAATTAATAGAATAACAACTACATCACTGCATACACGTTCCGTATACTCTCCAAGTCTTTAAGACGATGCGGAGGAGGAAAGAAAGGAGTTGGGTGGGGGGTATTGGTTTAGGCTCAGGGTCATCGTTGTTCCTACTAATTCGAGCAAGCCACTGGAAGCCTTCCATCTGTTTTAATACTTGTTACACGTGGTTTTCAAACTTGATGTGATTTACATATGACTGTTTCGGAATTCGGAGATTGCTCAGACTTTTATGGTTACAGTTTGCCATTTTATTTATATGCTTGTTGCGTGTTTTCCCCCATCTTCGAGAAATTTAGTTTTCACCTTTTCTGAACTTCCATTTTTGTTTGATATATCAATTATAGATAGTTAGAAATATAAGTACCTTGTAGAAAAATGGAAAAACTAGATGCAACATTTTCCCCTAGGTAGCTTTGAACTGTACCAAGGCAATATGGTCCAGAAATATCATTACAAAACAAGACCATGAAATATAAGCATTGCAACACAAAGTAGAGGTGAATAAGGTCATTAGCTTTGTTTCTAAGCATAGTTTTTAGCATTCAGCGTATGTGCAATGATTTGCCTTTTGTACTTTGATCAGTGTTCCCAAGAAATCCATTTGGGTTTCAACATCTACTTTAACTGGTGCATGAAGCTTGCTTCTCACTAGCACAAGTCCAGATGTATAATAGAAGTATTGTGCTGTAAACTTAGGTTGCATGTCCCTTTGGCCTTCCTTACCCATTTAATCCTTAGCATGAGTATGTTTCAGTTCACATAATCCTGTATTCCTGCATGTAACTTGATATAGGAATCATATTACAAAGTAAATGCCGACTTAGTGTAGTTATCTGGATTCCTCTGTGGTCTATTAGCATAATAAGCCACAAGTTTGGTGAAAAGGTCAGCTTATTTTCTTCTCTTGTATATATAGGGAGTTAAAAAGTATTACTTCATGCAAAGATTGTCAGTTAAATAAAATTGAGATTACACCAGTGTAGCTCAACGATCATATGCAACCTATTCTTTTTGTAGTATGGGTACAAAAACAGATTCAATGACTCAAAAAATCTGGAAACTAAACTAGTATAATTCAGTGAGAACAGTTACTACATACAGACTTGAGCTGCAATTGTATAGAATTTTGGTGTCCGGACGCCAGCAATTGAGTTTGGAGGAAGTATGAGTATACCTTTAGTACTCCTTTTTAGGGTATAATAACCCAGAATATTCATGCATCATGAGTTTGGTGCACCTTTAGATTTACTATTTATCAAATCGGGCATTTAACTTGCAGGGTACGTTAACTTTTATTCATTTGTTAGCTGTTGTATAGACTTTGTTTGATCTAAAAATATTGTACCCTTTTCAGGAGAAACAAAAGGAGAAGAAGCATAAGAAGGACAAGAAGGACAAAGAGAAGAAAGAAGGTAAAGAAAAGAAGGATAAAGAAAGGAGTAAAGATAAGCACAAAGACAAGAAAGATAGGAAAGAAAAGCACAAAGACAAGAAAAAAGACAAGGGCAAAGATAGAAGCAGGGAATCGGCAGAAGGAACTGAAAGACATGGCGAGGCTCTCCATGATCAGAAGTTTGGAGAGAGCAGCGGGAAGTCCGAAGAAATCAAGGATCCTAAATTCAGGGAGGACTTGGTTAGAAAGGTACAGGATGAGAAAGGGACAGCGGGTCGACCTATTGAAAATTTCACTGTTTCAAATGATCAAAGCCGTGGAGGCTTCAGTTCTTCACCTGCAGTGGAGAATGACAGAACTGCAGTTAATAAAATGCATATTAACTCTAGTATCGCTCCAAGGAAGAATGAGGGCTTGGGACCACAAAGTGTCAACACCAATCACCAGAAGAATGGGACATCGATACGACGTGGTGAGAACTTTGCCAGTTCTGCTCAAAGAACTCCTGATGGCTTTATGCCAGCATCTACAGCGGAAAGGGAGAGAGTCAAAGCCACAAGACCTCCCTCGAATACTGAATCAGTACCCAGGAAACAAGGGCTGGGTCAGCGGACCAGTAACATTAGCATACTGGTTCAGAAGAGAACTGAGAGTCCAAACAAAGAGATTGCGAAGAAAGAAGTTGGCACCACCTCTCCGTTACTTCCAAACCCTGCTAATGCTATGCACAAGGGAAATGGCAAGGTTGGCAGGCCAATGGAGAACACACCAATTTCAACTCAGAGGTTTGATAGTCCATCAACATCTGGCGCCACAGGAGGAATTGATAGAGGAATACCTAGATCAACTATCCCAAGCCCTAGCATTACAATTCGGAGACCGAATGGGATGGTACGGCCACCTGAAAACCGTTCTGTTTCTGATAAGAAACTCGACGCAGGAGGCATGTCACCTGCTATTGGGAAGGAACATGCTGGAAGAATGCAACAGAGTCAGCAAACTGTTTCAACTGATCAGAAACTGGTTTTGTCTAAACCTCCAACTGTGGAGAAAGCTTCAGATGTTAGATCTGGAAGGGTGGAGAAGGTCAGAGATGGGGCACCTGATGATGCAAAGAAAGAGGATAGGAAGAGTGATCGACATGAGAAAAAGAAAAGGAAAGAGAAAGATAAACACAAAGATAAGAAAAAGGAGAAAGAGGCAAAGAAGGAGAAAGCGGAACATGCTAAAAAAGAGCATGATAAGATAAGAGAAAACAGTATAGATTGTCCAATAGATAGTCTTCAAGTGAAGCCCTCAGCCCCTCCTTCAGCCCCATCGGCTGATGATGTGAAAGCTATTCTACCTGATGAAAACCTGAAGAAGCGAAAGAATCATGAGATGAATGGTTTCTTACAAAGTGAGTTCCTAGCTTTGTTTTTCTTGTACTTACACGCATTATGTAGTCTTGTAGAACACCATTATACTTTTCTATGGTGCTTTATATTATAAGACTTCTGATGCTGTACAGACCAACATGATATGCGGCCTACAAAGTTGCCGAGACCAGCCCTCCCCAACAATCTTGTGGAGAATGGCACAGCATCTCATGTAGCCGCGCCACTCTCTTCTGTGAAGCCAGATGCCATGAATATCAAAAAGGCTGAAAGGCTCCACAAGAAGGAAGAGAAGATCAATGGCAACCAAGAAGCGCAGCGATCTTCGGTTGATTCAGGGCCGCGGGATCCTGTGAAAGCTTATGAGAATGGCACACCTTCTAGGAAGTCGCCTCACCCAGACTGCAAATATCTTAGCCAGATATACAGCATTCCTGAAGCACCTCAAATGACGGAATGGCCTGAGCATGATGGTGAGGACTGGCTGTTCGACCAAGGGAGCACCCAATCAAGGAAGCCGAATTCAGAGCCTGAGGCTGATGGAGGGCTTCAAGTGTGGTCTCAGGCTCTGAAAATTGACCGGGCTGATGTCATTGCTTTGCCATATGTCATCCCATTTTAGTTTGATGCGCCCAAACCGCTGAGTGACAATCCTCTGAAGTAGCTGAGAACTGAAACATCAAACCAGAGCATTGCTTGCATCTGCTACTGCTTTGCTACAATTTGTGTAGCTTGGCGCGCAGGGATGTTTCATACATTTACAGGTAGCTGTCCTTATGACTCCATGCACCTTTCTGGGCATGTGCATGGCACGCAGCACTTGGGTGAGCTGACTTGGCAGGGAAGTCGTCCTGTGAGTGCTGCGTGGATAAAACAGTATTGGTTGCCGCAGCAGGCTGGATTCTGTAACTGGTTCATTAGCTGTCCTGCTGTCATCGCTGCACAATTTTGATCTGTACCGTGTAAAAGCATTTTTATAACCAAATGTACATTAGAAGAGGGGGTGCTGAGGAGAGGGAAGACTTGAGATTCATTTATACTAGTTGGATGGATTTGAGATGCTGGCTGAGAAAAATCTGCTTCCGTGCTTGATTTGTTCCGAAGTTGGCACTTCACCTTGACTGTCTTCCTGTGTATATAACTCTTAGTTCACATAGATGATGTGGTGTTCTGAGGCTGTAACTTTCTTTTTCAACGGCATTGATGTTTAAGAGTCATATCACCCACCTGATACATTCCTGAGATGTGACCAGAAAAGCATGACTAGTGAATTTTGATTTAGTATGCTACTTACATGTCATCTACCTAATATGGTTGGGTTGCTTGTTCTAAACTATTTGAATGGACATGCCCCTTGGTTTTCATGTAGAGTTGAATTGCTAAGGTTAGCAGTCGCTGGATTCAGTTACTGTTTGTTGTTCAGATATTTGCTGTACTTGAGCTCAACTTCAGCATATGTAGCTTTTTCGTTTTTTGAGATCTAATATATTCAGCAACTTGGATGTTACTGCGCAGTAATGGATTGAAAACTGTGTCCGCAAGTTGGGCGGTAAATATGTTCTTCATTGGCTTATTCCAGAGTCTCAGTTATCGTTGCAGTTATTTTTGTCCTTGATTTTCTTTTTTCAAAGATATCAATTGACTAAAGGTTTGTGATCTTGCATTTTTATAGCCTGTCACTGCTCGCTTGCTTTATCGCTGCGGTTGCACCGCAAATGCCCTAGAAACATCTTGCAAAACATGTCCTATTGACCAAAGGTGAAGTGTTCGTCAAGACAAGTCCCGATGCCCCTTGCCCTGAATAATTCGGTCAACATTCGTTTGGCGTCAGTCATGGTTCGCAAGGAATCGTGTGATGTGATTAAACACAGTGCCATTTGAACACCACCTTTACACCGTAGTACGATCTAATCAGATTTTGTTCGTTGCGATTAGCTAGTGATCTGCAATTTTGGAGGATGTGTTTTTTTTTATGAAAGGTTGTTTTTTCTCCCCCCTCAATGACTTGCCTATAGGAGTGGTTCAGAAACCTTTTAGGCCAGGGATTGCAAACGAAGGGTACGAGAATGATAGTGGCACAAGCGCGACAGGGACTGCAACCCGGATGCCATATGCGCAGCATGGCCAGCAGTGCCGTCAGGAAGTGCACATCGCAAGGCAAACGAGGGAGGCGTGTACTCGAAAAGTGCTCGCTGGCCATTGACACACACACAATCGGACTCCGGGCTTCCTTCTTATTGGCAAGTCTTCTCCGACAAATGGCCTACTTTACTGTTTGAAAGCCTTGGAAAGTTTTGTCCCTCGGTATGATGGGTGGGCCGGATAGCGATCAGGAGTCTGGATCGCGATCCAAGTTGGGCTGAGCCCGATCTTTGCAAGCATGTTGGAGATGGGCCGAGCCGTGATTGCCGATTAACTGAAGCACACAGTGACCAAACTGATGCACAGTGACACGAGCATCAGACCGCTCCATCGAAGTTGTCCAACGAGGAATGAGTGTACCCTCCAACGAGTGAGAAGAGAGCTGCTCCGTGACTGGCTGCGCAGAAGGTTCCACGCAAATGGCGGGATGCCTCTGTCCAACTTGGCCGTTGAGCCCTGTCCTTCCGCCGTACAATACTGCCGACGGCGGCAACAGCCGAAGTGGACGACCGTAATAAATTGCAAACGAAGGGTACGAGAATGATAGTGGCACAAGCGCGACAGGGACTGCAACCCGGATGCCATATGCGCAGCATGGCCAGCAGTGCCGTCAGGAAGTGCACATCGCAAGGCAAACGAGGGAGGCGTGTACTCGAAAAGTGCTCGCTGGCCATTGACACACACACAATCGGACTCCGGGCTTCCTTCTTATTGGCAAGTCTTCTCCGACAAATGGCCTACTTTACTGTTTGAAAGCCTTGGAAAGTTTTGTCCCTCGGTATGATGGGTGGGCCGGATAGCGATCAGGAGTCTGGATCGCGATCCAAGTTGGGCTGAGCCCGATCTTTGCAAGCATGTTGGAGATGGGCCGAGCCGTGATTGCCGATTAACTGAAGCACACAGTGACCAAACTGATGCACAGTGACACGAGCATCAGACCGCTCCATCGAAGTTGTCCAACGAGGAATGAGTGTACCCTCCAACGAGTGAGAAGAGAGCTGCTCCGTGACTGGCTGCGCAGAAGGTTCCACGCAAATGGCGGGATGCCTCTGTCCAACTTGGCCGTTGAGCCCTGTCCTTCCGCCGTACAATACTGCCGACGGCGGCAACAGCCGAAGTGGGCGACGAAACAAACGCTCGCTCGTGATGGCACAGCCGCGTTTGTTGGTTGGTTTCGTCGTCGGCTAGCTCGAGATAGCAAGGCAACAACCCGGACCAGATCCCTCCATCTGGCCGCCATTCTGCATCACCGCGTGATCAGTTCAGTGGCATGTCCATCTCTGCATGATCGCATTTGCAGGCGCCTGAAGGAGTATGCGTAGCGACCTGGTCATTACCTGGTACCTCCAAGGTCCCAGTTTTTACCTTTTGAGGCCGCAGCAGGAGTGAATCGGATCCTAACCACCGATTTCACTATCTTGACCAAGTGCTGCCTGTACCAATTATCTACTACTAGTATATTTGCAAATTGACCCACATGTATCATGCGCGTATGGTATGCCTACTTTTGCTTGCACTTTCAGTCGCGGATAAATTTATTAATCTAACTCTCTCCATCTCCAACGGTGCATGATATCTCTCAGTGTTAGCTCCACTACTAAACATGATTTATTTAGCGCGCCGATCATAGATGATCCATCACCAGCAGTATGTGTATGAACCTGGGATTGAATACGCACTTGCAGTATGTGCTCCGGCGTCGGCAGCCCTGTGGCGGATCACTGTCGACGTGGTCACCGCACCAACCGCCACCACCAACCATACTTTCCTTTCCTTTCTTCCTGCAGAGAGCGAGAGCATCACGCTCACACACCGCGCGTCCTTTCGTCTTCGGCTCGCGCGGCTCCCCCTCTGGCTTTTCCTGCAGAATCGCTTGCACCCCACTCCACAGATCTCTCCGTCTCCGGAATTGGAAGCGGTTGGTTCCTGCAACCATACCTGCACCTGCAGCAACACATGCGCCGCTGCTCTGTTTTTAGCATCCATGCAAACTGATGCAAGCAACGCCGGCCATGAGCTATAGCGATTGAGTAGAGCTGCAGGTGTCAAGTGAAGCGAAGCTGCAGCGTGCACGGCTCCACTTCAGTGGAAACGTACATGAGAGTGTGAGAGCTTTTGCCCTGCGCGCACGGTTCCAGACACAGTAGTACTGCTCCAAATGGCCATCTTGGCTGCCTTGGTCCCAAAGGCAAGTGAGAATAACAACAAGGGCGAAAAACTGGAGAACAAATAACTGGGGTCCATGCGGCCATTTTTCTAGTCCGTTTAGTTTCCTTGATAGTTCTGACGAATTAGATTCGGTTTAAGTACATGCGAACAATCCCTTTCGCGCACCTTCGCATTGTTTTTCTTATGGCAAATTGGACGCAGGTGGTTGCATAGAGACACACGAAACCTCACCCGAATCCACAAAAATATGAAACCCAAGATTGAAAGGAAAAGGGTTTCATGCGCGTGCACATTTTTATGCTGCTTTTGATTTCCTTGATCAATAGGTTTGCGTGGCCCAATCAGATTTGGTTATAGTAGACGCGAACGATCCCTTTCTTATATTCTCTTATAATTAACCTTCTTTTTTTTGGTCTTTCGAAAAAAAAATAATTAGCCTTCTTTTTCTTATACTACATACCAAATGGGACTGGAAAAAGTAGGTTGTTGGATAAAAGAGACTAATGAACATCAGCCAAATCCTGTAAAAAGGTATGAGGCTGTATGAAGCGTGAAAGGTTATGAAATTGACTCTACAGCAGATGACCCGTAACTTTATGATAATTTCAACACCTGCTACATCTTACTGGTGACTTACTACAGTGGGACACCACTACATGATGTGATCTGAATGATTAAGACGATACTATAAACATGGACGCCGAGTGTTCATGTCGATCGTGACTGAAGCATATACGCATACGACAACTCGATCACTGCACGAATAAACAGAATCAAGCATACCCAGTTGTCCGTAAATACTATCAGAATTCCTTGAAAAGTAAATACGTTTCCAGAAGTAAGCAAGGCACCACGGGATGCTGAAGAAAGGCAGACGCAGAAACCACAAAGGGAATAGCGAATGATGGCACCTGACCTAACCCAACCATATCGCTTCTCTGTCGGTCGGTCAAACCGGCCTGCCGCGAATTTAATCGGTTGACGGATTAAGCAAATCCACTCTTACTCCATTGGGAAACGGTCAACAAGTGCCCTTGTCCTTTCTTCAGCTTCGTACCGTCGACAGGAATAATGCTCTGTTGTGTCGAACACTAAGAATTCATGATGCAGATCAGCAGAGGGCATGTTCATACCATCATATCCCGGCAGGCTGCAATAATAATTAGTATCGCCAAGTACAGAGATAATCTCTGGATCCCAGATTAGGGGTATCATGCCAACTCTCTCTGTCTACATTTCATAGCAGTAGCTACCACTTTGTTGTGCCTTGCTCTCCCACCAAACGTTGCCTTTTCCCTTATTTTTCTTCCTTTTGGGCCCTCTCTCAATATAAACTGTCAATCATGTATCCTTGCTAGCAAAGCCAAAAAACACAAGAACGGACCAGACGGCCAAGTCCAGCAATATAAGCAAGAAGAGGACGGACATTTATGCAGTAGTGTCCGTGTGAGCCTCGCCTTCTTGTCTTTCTCTTCACCTCCCCTGCTACGACATACATAACCACCACTCTCTGTTCTCCTTTCTCCATAGTTCCCTTGCTTGTTGCATCCATCACCTCTGCCACCAATGAAGGAACGCCGAGGCGCCGGCGGCGACCGCTTCGCCGTCTTCCCCTTTTCCATCGGCTGCATGTCGCAGTCCTCCGTCGCTGTCGCCGACCCGAACGAGAAGAAGACGCAGAGCGACCCCTCCTCCTCCGCCACCGCAACCACGACCCCGGCTCAAGCCCAAAGTAAGTTCTTGATCACAAGCAACATGATCAATAAGCTCGTCAGCTTCAGCCCTGTTCCTATTTATTGACACATGCATATTCGAAAGGCTTAGAGGAAGGTGGCGGCGAGGCCACCAAGGAGAAGGCCGCCGCGACGCCGGTGTCGCCGGGGATCGTCACGTCCGGGGTACAGAAGCTGATGAAGGGGATCAAGCAGAGCCTGTCGCAGATGTTCACGGCGTACGACGGCGAGGACGACGACGAAGAGGAGGAGCAGGAGATGGTGATCGGATACCCGACGGACGTGCAGCACGTGGGGCACATCGGGTGGGACGGCCATGGCGGGCTCAACAATCTCGGCGCCATGGGCATGGTGAACGCCTTCTCCCTGCCGTCCTCCCTCTCCCTCAGGCAGCTCGAGGTGGCCATGGATCAGGCTGCGCATGCTTGAGCTTTGCCTGCAGTACTTGGAACCAAGCCCAGCTGCTTCTCTGCATGTGGTGGTGGTAGTAAAACACACATTGATCGATTAACATGCATGGGTGATGTTGATTTGCATTGAATTAAGTTTCCATGTGTTTGGTAATTACTACTGCTGCTGCTGTCGTAAAAACCCTCCGTCATTTGGTACACCCCTTTGGTTTTTCTTTCGTGAGCATGAGGAGAGAAAGCATTAAGCATGTCTGTGTATATATGCATGTGAACATGTATAGATTGTGAGAGTTTTCATCTCTCCATCTGACATTGGTGGTGCTTGGCAGCATGTATATGTTTATGCATGTGAGCTATGTGTTTATTTTTTTCTCAAAGAAAATTGCTCATAGCTATGCATGTGATCATGCAGGGGAATTGACTAACTATTCTTACCATGCTCGATACAGTTTTTCAAATAAAAAGCTGCTCATAGCTATACATGGTATAGCAGGTTGTGTAGTGGCAAATTCCTAGTACTGTACAAGCAAACAAGCAAAGCATATTTCATTAAACCTTGCATTCAAGTACATTTGCTGGCTGATCAACTTTAATTAGTGCGATCATGCGTACACGCATACTGTCTGGGTACTGCACCCTGATAATAGTGATTAGAATCATTAATAGGACGCGTTGATTAACCAAGGCCGGTACACGTAGCAACAAAATCGTTCTAGATAAAGGTGACAACCACCGATACACAGCACGCGTACATGGTGATGGCAAAGGGTAAAGCAGTCCCACTTTCGTTTTTTTTTGGTTGGTCATCACGTCAAGAAAATGACAATGGCAGTAGACCACCATGTTATTTGCAATCAGCTTTTATCATCGCCAATGAATAGAAATATCAGAGTCATGAACCCTCCTAGCAATAATCTGCAAGTGCGCAAACTTGAGGCCTAAACCGTCTGATCAGTTTTTGAACCAAGATAATTAATCATATTCGTTCCTTTTTCAAAGATTAAGTGGATTGCGTTTGCCGAATCAATATATTATGATAACTCAGCAGCAGCAAATCATTTCATATCCGAATTTCTGAATTTGTGATAGATGGTCACCTGGCAGCTTTTGGCACGATTATCTCCTCAAGAATGAATTACTCTCACACCATCCACGGATCAATAAAGATGCAGCTGTCTGTACGTGCCTGATTTTGTTTAGCAATTTAACTAATTCCATTTTTAGGTTTCGGACAAATTTGCACACGGCAGAGGTCCTTAATCAGTCCATACAGTGAACTGGTTTTCGATGAGATGATGCTCCTTAATCACTCCATCCGTGATAGGTACTATACTACTATAGGATGTAAGGAACAATTAATTGTATGCCAGACAGTTTGGTACTGGTACTGTTCTTTTTTTGGATTTCTGAAAAAGAAGATTCTTCAGTTGTACCAGTAATAGACACAATTTTAAAAAATAATTAAGAATAAAACTATAGCCTGCCAGAAGCATCCAACCAGTTACCAGAAACCATTTCGCAAAAAAAAAACAGTTACCGGAAACCATTTCATTTGTCTGGATGATGCCTGATCAAGAGGACCATGGCCGCATCTGTCAGTCTGTACTGTTTTGTTAGTGGGAATATCAAGGCACACCGTACACGTACCTGTCTGGTGGTTTATCACAGGAGGATTGGACTAAGTGAGACTGCCAAGTCCAAATTTTGTTTTTTGTGAGCATAATTAACTGGGAAGGAAACAAAAAACATAGTGGGCGCAGAGGGTTAGCTCTCAAGTCCTTATTGTTTATGGTGAGCTTTGTTATGGGAAAAGGCCAACCCGTGACGAACCTAACTGCATCAGTGTCATCATCACATTACTCCATGGTTGCTGATAGCAATGTATAGGGCATGAAATTTTTAAATAATTCTCAAAACCAAACAAATTCGCTACTATATCTCCTTTTTTGAGTTCCAGGTTTGGTGGTCTTAACCCGTAAGTTTCTTGTATAGAGCAGGTGTACTTAAACTACAAATTATACGCCTACTATATTTTGTACAAGTTGTGGAATATTTGTGAATTATTGGGTTATGGATAAACTTAGAAGAGCAGCTAGAGAGTACTTGCTTGAGCAGGCAGCCTTGCAACAAGCTCCCCTGAGAACCATGAAGGTGTAGAAACTTGTATCTGATGCTTGAGCTTCAAGGTCAGTTCAGATAGAGCCTTCTATTCTGCAGAGAACCAGAGTGGTATGCTGAAAAGAGAAGGACCAAAGAGCCACTGTTATTTATTAGTTTCTTGAAGAAACATGCAGAAAAAAGAAAGGTACCATTACATTCCAAGGCACTTCAGACTGAAATCTTGCCTCTTCAGCAGTTCATGCTTCATTTCAAACTCACGAGATCACATGCCATAGACCCTATTCATACTTTGGCATGATGTTGCAGGTTGACAACTCTTTCTTCTCACAAGACGGAATGTGATCTAATTATTTGGCCAAGTGGACAGACTTTTGTTTTACATTACTGTTGCTCAAATCCAACAAAAAATCATCCAATTATTCTCCAGACTGGGTCTGTACCATAACTCTCATCTCTCACCATACCTCTGCATTAGTCTCCTTTTGACCGAACTGCATTATAGGCTCTTGAAATAACAACAATCATCGCAGGTTGCAAACAAGAATGGAATTGAGTTCGGCATCAGCCGCTCCACTGATTGTGATGCCATGGTGTCGGACATTCATCAGGTAAGACAGTGAATCATGGGTCACTACCTCGCCTGGGATCAGCACTGGGATACCTGGGGGGTAAGGGCAGATTAGCTCGCCACAAATTTCACCAAGGCAATCCTCGATGCTCATTGTCCTCTTCTTTGTAAAGAAGGCCTCTCGTGGAGTCAGATGCACAGAGATATTCTCTAAAGGGCGAGACACCCAATTTTCCTTTATAAGTTTAGAGCTATTTGCGAACAAATATTTTTCTGACAGATGCTCTGCACACTTCACAAGCTTCTTAACATCTTGCAATCTGGTGGAAAGTAACAGTTACCAGAAACCATTTCATTTGTCTAGATGATGCCTGATCAAGAGGACCATGGCCGCACCTGTCAGTCTGTACTGTTTCGTTAATGGGAATATCAAGGCACACCGTACATGTACCTGTCTGGTGGTGTATCACAGGAGGATTGGACTAAGTGAGACTGCCAAGTCCAAATTTTGTTTTTTATGAGCATAATTAACTGGGAAGGAAACAAAAAACATAGTGGGCGCAGAGGGTTAGTTCTCAAGTCCTTATTGTTTATGGTGAGCTTTGTTATGGGAAAAGGCCAACCCGTGACGAACCTAACTGCATCAGTGTCATCATCACATTACTCCATGGTTGCTGATAGCAATGTATAGGGCATGAAGTTTTTAAATATTTTTCAAAACCAAACAAATCCGCTACTATATCTCCTTTTTTGAGTTCCAGATTTGGTGGTCTTAATCCGTAAGTTTCTTGTGTAGGGCAGGTGTACTTAAATCACAAATTATATGCCTACTATATTTTTGTACAAGTTGTGGAATATTCGTGAATTATTGGGTTGATGGATAAACTTAGAAGAGCAGCTAGAGAGTACTTGCTTGAGCAGGCAGCCTTGCAACAAGCTCCCCTGAGAACCATGAAGGTGTAGAAACTTGTATCTGATGCTTGAGCTTCAAGGTCAGTTCAGATAGAGCCTTCTATTCTGAAGAGAACCAGAGTGGTATGCTGAAAAGGGAAGGACCAAAGAGCAACTGTTACTTATAGGCTAATTTATTAGTTTCTTGAAGAAACATGCAGAAAAAGAAAGGTACCATTACGTTCCAAGGCACTTCAGATTGAAATCTTGCCTCTTCAGCAGTTCATGCTTCATTTCAAACTCACGAGATCACATGCCATAGACCCTATTCATACTTTGGCATGATGTTGCAGGTTGACAACTCTTTCTTCTCACAAGACGGAATGTGATCTAATTATTTGGCCAAGTGGACAGACTTTTGTTTTACATTACTGTTGCTCAAATCCAACAAAAAATCATCCAATTATTCTCCAGACTGGGTCTGTACCATAACTCTCATCTCTCACCATACCTCTGCATTAGTCTCCTTTTGACCGAACTGCATTATAGGCTCTTGAAATAACAACAATCATCACAGGTTGCAAACAAGAATGGAATTGAGTTCGGCATCAGCTGCTCCACTGATTGTGATGCCATGGTGTCTGACATTCATCAGGTAAGACAGTGAATCATGGGTCACTACCTCGCCTGGGATCAGCACTGGGATACCTGGGGGGTAAGGGCAGATTAGCTCGCCACAAATTTCACCAAGGCAATCCTCGATGCTCATTGTCCTCTTCTTTGTAAAGAAGGCCTCTCGTGGAGTCAGATGCACAGAGATATTCTCTAAAGGGCGAGACACCCAATTTTCCTTTATAAGTTTGGAGCTATTTGCGAAGAAATATTTTTCTGACAGATGCTCTGCACACTTCACAAGCTTCTTAACATCTTGCAATCTGGTGCCCAAGTTGACTGCAAATGTCACTGCTCGTGTGCCAACAAGTTCAGAAACGATTTGATGATCTTCATATAAGATGTCATCGGCTTCATATCCTGATAAAGGACCGGTTCTCCACTTGAAGCTTCTCGACCTCCTCTCTGGATGTGCTGCCTGTCTTCCTCAGTGTAATGAGCTTTCGGAGGTAGTGGTGCAATCGGTCGATTACGTCTGCCGGTCGTATCTGTTGCTTAAGCTTCACACTCAGTTCAAAGTAGCCTTCCATTCTGAAGAGAACCAGAGCGGTAAGCTGAAAGGAGCAGACTAATATATTAGTTTCCTTGAAGAGACATGCAGAAAAAGAAAGATATCATTATATTCCAAGGCACTTCAGATGAAAAGCTTGCCTCTTCAACAGTTCATGCTTCATTTCAAACTCACAAGAGATCACATGCCATAGTTCCTATTCATAGTTTGGCCTGATGTTGCAGCTCGACAACTCTTTCTTCTCATTACGACGAAATGCGATCTAATTATTTGCCCAAGTGGACAGACATTTGTTTTACATGGCTGCTGCTCAAATCCAACAAACAGACAGCCAATTATTCTATTGACTGGGTCTGTACTATAATTCTCATTTCTCACCGTAGCTCTGCATTAGTCTCTTTTTAACCAGACTGCATTACCATCCCTTGAAATAATGACAATCATCACAACTCGCAAACAAGAATGGAATTGAGCTCAGCATCAGCTGCTCCACTGATTGTGATGCCCTGCTGTCTGACATTCATCAGGTAAGACAGTGAATCATGGGTCACTACCTCGCCTGGGATCAGCACTGGGATACCTGGGGGGTAAGGGCAGATTAGCTCGCCACAAATTTCACCAAGGCAATCCTCGATGCTCATTGTCCTCTTCTTTGTAAAGAAGGCCTCTCGTGGAGTCAGATGCACAGAGATATTCTCTAAAGGGCGAGACACCCAATTTTCCTTTATAAGTTTGGAGCTATTTGCGAAGAAATATTTTTCTGACAGATGCTCTGCACACTTCACAAGCTTCTTAACATCTTGCAATCTGGTGCCCAAGTTGACTGCAAATGTCACTGCTCGTGTGCCAACAAGTTCAGAAACGATTTGATGATCTTCATATAAGATGTCGTCGGCTTCATATCCTGATAAACGCAGATCTGAGGCATTGAGTGTGATACGCAATGGATCAATAGCGGGGAAATCAGAAGAAAAGCATGTCAAGTCCAGAACAGATACCCCTTTGATTACCCTCAGCTGGTCTGTTGTTTTTGAAGCTATAGCTAACGGTTCATCAAATATATTTGGATTTTCGCTCAATTGAGCTCTTGCAGCATCCAACGATGACAACAGGAGGTAACTCGGGCTCGAACTCTGGAGGAACTGGAGGCACTGGCTGACTTTATCAACATCCACAAGATCTCCAGCCATGTGAAGCATTGATGACTGTGTAAGGGAGCACAGGACCTTGTGTGTGGATTGCACAGCCAGGTCCGCACCTTGCTCAATCGCAGTGCTTGGCAAACTGTCATGGAACCTAAAATGAGCACCATGTGCTTCGTCAACAATAACCGGAATGCCTCGTGGCTGACAAACACTGACAATACCTTGCACATCGCTGCATACACCATGGTACGTTGGCGAAGTAACAAGAACAGCGCCCGCCCTCTTTCCATCCTCCTCCAACTCTTTTACAGCTTTATCCACCTGCAATGGGGTGACGCCACCAGCAATGTCCCATCCTGAGTTGTATTCTGGTATTATATACTTAGGTACTGCGCCAGACAAAACCAGTGCAGAGATCACTGAAATGTGGCAATTCCTCGGTACAATGAGGTAGTCACCAGGAGAACAGGTAGCCATCACTGAGGCTTGGATTCCACAAGTGGTTCCATTGACCAGGAACCAAGTTTTAGATGATCCAAATAGTTCAGCTGCCAGCTGCTGAGCATCAAAAATCACACTTTTGGGGCTGAAGAGATCATCAAGTGCAGGTAGCTCGGGTAGGTCATGCAAAAATGTACCTGAGCCAACAAGTTTTGATTACGAGGATGGAGCAGCTTTTCCTCTATTGTGTCCTGGGAAATGAAAGCAGGAAACATCTTGACTAGCAGTTGACTGCAGTGCCTCAACAAGAGGGGCAGTACAACCTTGAGCAACTGCAGTTTCAGATATCGTTGGCGTGCTCAATGAGGTGTCAGATTGTACAACAGCATGCCTTCTGGGTGATTCCTATGAGACAAGAACCTTTGGATTGTCACACAGAATATAGTAAATTGTAGGTGCAGTTAAATTCATCAACAGTCAAAGATAGATGTTCATTCAATCATGGTATCTGAACAAGTTTTGGTACAAGTAAGGAGAATTATCATGATCAGATACCGTATGGTAAATTGGTAATCAAGTGAGAGAGAACCAAAAGAGCTATGTAAATGCATCTGCCAGATGACGCATGAACATAGCATTCAATAAGATTGAAGCGGCAGTCACAAATTCAGGAGACAAATTTGAAGATGGTGGCCTAGTTTGGGGCCACATTCTAAATTCTACTAACATAGCGCACTAAATCATCGAATTCGTAGTGTTTGCTGGTTCCTAATCCAAAAAGAGTAACAAAGCAATTCGACAAACAACTTGAGCGCACTCTAACACTACATGAAGCAAGCATCGTCCCAGGACATACCCACTCCACCAGGAATTAAACCTCCCAACAAGGCACGAAACGCTCAAGGATTCAGTACGTTAAACGGAGTCCGCACTTAACTGTACTGAACCTCTTGAAATCACTGCAGATAAACCGGCTGAAACTGTTGAGATCAAGGGGACCACACGGGGTTGTAAGGTGAATTATTTCATAAACTAAAGTCACAGGACGAAGCGGGACATGCGCAGAGCTGGATTCAGAATGGAAAGGGGGGGGGGGGGGGGGAG
>LAPY01001145.1:11886-25859 GCA_000970635.1 Eragrostis tef
GCCAACAACGAACGGTCCTTAATCGACACAGACGGGGCTACCACCGTGAAGGCCCAGCCTTCCCAAACCATCCTATCAAAACATCCCCGTCCGGTCTCCATCATATCAATAATCCTTCTAGCACATTCCAGGGTATATGATCCTACCATGCGAGTGGGACCTACCACTCGGCTTCTACCGATCACTAGCAACTAAGCATAGCAGCACTAACGACCGATAAAATACCAACAAACTACTAACAGGGTAATCAAGGATAACCAGGAAGGGTAAAACTAATGCAATTCTATGGTTCCAATCAACTCCTATAAACCTAGTGCACAATCAAACTACACCTCAATCATAGTGATAAAATAAAACGTAAACATAGGTCAGAATGCACCGGGGCTTGCCTGGCTCAAGTGCTAGATACTAAAGAAAGTCAGCTGATGTCTCCTCCTGAACAGCTCAACATCCTGATCCTCCTGCTGCTCCTGGATCACCTCGAGCACTATACGTCATGACAAGGAGAAATGCATGTTAGATGCAATAAAAATGATGCAATTAAATTTAATTCACTTAAGTAATAAACTTGGTTTACATGATTTCAAAATTAAGTTATGATACATTGACATTTTTCTGGTATTAAGCATTGCTCAGAGTGATTTACTGTAAAGTTTGAAGATTTATTACTTTCTAAAATATTTATAACAATTTAAACAATGAAGGAAGGAAATTAAATGAAAAGAAACTAATTATACGAGATTTGGTAGTGTAAGCTGCTCTGTAAGTGTGTTATAAGATGATTTACATACATACCAAGTTTCAGCATTTAACGATTAACAGAGAATTAACTATGATTTAAACAAATATTAACACATAAAGATTTTTACAGAAAAAGGAAGATGATTTGCATCCATTCGACGATTCTGATGGGTAGATAGGAACATAAGGAAGACAACAAAACTGGTTTCATATTTTTCTGATGAGTATTCGAATTACTATGAATTTTACAAGCTGTGCATATTTTCTGAGGATTTAACAAATTCCGGAAAGATTAAAAGAATCGGGCTAATCAGATCAGGGCCACACGGCTGGCCACAGAATTGGGGCCGCTGCAGATCCGACTCAGCCACAGATCGATCCTGGCTGGATCGAACTCCGGCCATGGCGATGAGAGCTCGCCGGAGCTTCGCCGGCTCGCCGGAACTTGGTCAAATGGCAACGAAAAATCCCGATAAAAATACCAGGACGAAGCATGGATCAACGCGCATCCATTTGTGGGGCTTGGACACGACGGGAACGGCCCGAGGATGGCCGGCGTCGAGCACGGCGGGCGCGCAAGGTTCGGCGAGGCTTCCCGCACCGCACAAGGCATCAAAAATCAAGGAAAAATGCTCAGGAGCTTCACCTTGGTGAGTAGAAGGGCGGCGAGGACACGGTTGACGACGAGGAGGCGCGGAAGACGGAGTTCGTCAGGGAGGTGCTCGCGTTCTTGCAACAGACGGCGGGGAAAAGTGCCGAGACGACGACCTGGGCTGCGGGATCGAGGAAATGAGATGTGCGCAAGCACGACGCGAAGCCACATGCACGGAGAGTCAGGCCGCTGCTCACCGGAGAGGATGAATTGCTCGACGGGATGGCGTTGAGCTCACACGGACAGGCTCGAGGAAGAAGCTTCGATTCGCATCGCTTAAGGAGGGAGATGGGGAATGGTGTCCATGGCTGTCTCGGGGCCGTCGTGGTCCAGCTATTGGCGCCGCAGCTCGGCCGGAGACAGCTGGACGACGGCGAGAGCTCGAAGCTTGGAGTGGCCGACAATGGTGAGCAAGGTGGCGGCGGGTTGGGGAAAAATAGGGATAGGGTTTGGGGAGGCAGCGGGCGAGGAAGAGCTGGGGAGGAGTGAGGCGGGGCGTCTCTTATCCACGGCGTACGGTCAAAGGCGGAGCGGCGTGGCTCCGGTGGCCGGCAGCGACGTGGCGGCGACGTTCTGCAGATGGGCCTGACTTCGTTTTCTCTTTTTCCACGAATTAAATCCAGCGAATTTCACTCAATTCTTATGAATGCTTCCCGAGCTCCAAAATTCACCAAAATTTGTGGGATGGAAGAGTACAGATCCAGCTCAAACTTTCTCATGGGCACTAAGGGGATTTGAGCAACAGAAATCGATTTAAAAATCGAAGAACAAAAGGATTTGCACGAGCTTCACCGAATTTTTAGAGGCACTTCCCGAATTTGAAAAATCCTGGAAAAATTCTCCAAAATTCTCTTTTCTGATGTGGTCTCTACAGAATTTTTGTCCAGGGAAAGATCTTATGGAAAAGTTTGAGTTGCTTCACAAGCATTCGTTTGACATTTATTTAAACATTAGACTTTTGCATTCAATTTTGGTTCGAATTGATTTGGTTCAGTTTTGAGGATGTTTTACAGGATTTTGACAGCAGTGACACAGGGGTGTCACAGATGAGAGCTCGAACGAGGGTGTCGTCTCGCTCATTGATCTTGTCTCCTTTATTGGCCCCGATATAGCTGCCCATTGTCTGGAGAGAGTTGCAGTTGTTGTGCCTTTGCTTATGATCAATCATATAGTTCTCCCGTTTTCCTGGAAAAGGTTAGCACAAAACAACTATACTCGATTCGCGATTCCATGCTAACGTTTCATCTAGACACCACATCTACACGTCCGGCTAGTACTCCAACCTTCATATGCTAGGAAGAGCAACTATGCATAGCATAAACAGGGAATCCACAAGTCAAGATAGTTATTCACGATCATCCACTCATGCTTGCTTCATATGGCCGTTAGATCATGAAATTCATGCCATTGAGGAGCCTAGTTTTATTTAAAGCAATTTTTTTTATTTTCTTTTTTTACATCATGAGTATGGTTACGGAGAGGGAAAAATTGATGAATAAAAGGGTGAAGGGAACACGATCACTAGGCCTGGCCTTTCTCGTAGCGCAAACTCATTCCGCCGATAAATCAGGGTTCATTCTATTTAACCCTATGGATCGGTGCACCAACCTCGTCGGATTGAATCCGACCCTGTGGATAGGGACTACTACGAGTTAGACTAGGAACATCGAATAGATAGGCAAAAAGGGAATTCTCCACCTACCTAGACTAGGCACACTGCCCGAATACAGTTCAAAGTCGAGGAGCCACCCATTCATAAAGAAGGCGCTAGCGATGTGGTGAGAACAAACGGAATATGAGATAATAACTTTTGGGTTACCTCCCGGCAAGTGCCCTTTGTTTTAAGTCGATAGGCTCGACTTTTCCATACATTTGTGTTTCGTGGTCGATGCTTGTCATAGGAGAGGACGTGGGCGTCGCAACCATGGCATTCCATTTCACGAGGAAATGTTCACCATTGTTGACTAGTGCTGACTTCAACATGGAGTTGGAGTGGAATGATCATGATTCGTCTTTGCGACCATGGTGAGAGGTCGAGACGAGAACATGATGGAAGCCTCACACTACCCTGTTTGTTCAAACACAATGAGAAAACAAAACAGGGTGATCCCACAAAGGATAGCGGTGACGATGAAAACAAACTACCATCGAGTTCGACATCTTTAGCTTATTGCTTCCCCGGCAACGGCGCCAGAAATGCTTGTTGGCGTTTCTTATGCTCAAAGATTTAAATCAATAAATTCCGCAAGCGCACGGAACGCCATTATAGCATTTCACCTTGGAGTATTCTGGAGTATCGAATTTCCACAGGGAAGCAGGACGGATAAAGATAATCGTACTCGATAAGTTACTTGTTGATAAGGTTACAAACTATTTTTTTTAAGGAAAAATATTGGATGCCCGACAAGTGATAGAACTGAGAAGAGTGCTGCTATGAGTACGAAGAAAAACCATACGAAGGGGTTACGAAGTCAACCAAGCCACGTGATTCTATTGCCATCTCGCGGGGCCCACTATCGGGCAAGGGACCCTGAGCAGTCTTCTTCTTCGTCTTCCTCCCTCACGACTTTTCCTCCAGCTGCAAAATTCCTAAGCTGTGTGAGAGCTTGCCGAGGCCGGAGGCCAAATCGCGCAGTTCCATCCGCTCTCAGAGAGCTTGCCGCACAGCCCTTGTCCTCTTTTCAAAGCTAGTACGTGGAGAGCTCGAATCCATAAATCGAAAACCATCCAATATTTTTCCTTAAAAAAAGACCATCCAATATTTTTCCACCCCGCTACCAAGCACTCAGCGCCACCTGTTCAAGATTTGCTTTTGGGGGATCGGATCATGCGGAGATTTATTTAGGAGGAAAGTCAGGCTGCTTTTGGAGGGAACAACCCTTGAGTTTGGCGGGAGTAATCCCAAATAACAACCTCTAATCCTCTAATTCTGGGCCCAACTAATCTGATTAGGAGAGAGAGAGAGAGAGAGAGAGAGAGGAAAGGCACACGCCCAGTCCCAGGCCGCGCGCGGGAGATGACTTCGTATGGACTTCATACATGAAAAGTTAATTAGTACGTGTAGACTTTTCCAACTGAGAACGTGCCAAACGTGCAAATCATGTGACTGACGGTGAAGAGGCTCCCCTTGGCGGTGACGAGCCCGGCCCCATGCCGCCTTGGGGCAGCACCCGTGCATCGCCGCCTGCCGCCACGGAAATAGATCATGCGGACTGGTGTGCGCCGAGCAGCGAGGGAGGGGGTTAAGCGGCCTGGGGCTGTGCCTGTGGATACATTGGCGCGCAACGCTGGCTTAGGAGGAGCTCGCCAATGGCGCAGCGCAAGGACGCGCACCGCCGGGGAAAATTGGAGGCGGACAGGTGCAAGCCGGGCAAGGGAGAGGAGGGGGTTGTGTGCGCCAAGCAAATCTTATCCACGTCAGCAGCTTACATGTCATGCTTAGGGGCAAACCCACCATCATCCCTGTCCATGTCATCAAATCCGGTTTTTTAGCGCCAAAAGGTGCTAATTGATCCGGTTTTGCAAAACAAGGGGGCTAAGTAAACCAAAGTAAACTTTAGGGGGTTATCCGGACCAAGGGCATATTTGAGGAGAGTAAAGTGGACTTTTTCCCTTTCTGAAATAAGAACCGAGGAAGGCACTTACCTGGTCATGTCATGTCATGTAAATTCAGGGCCTTCTGCCATAAAACGCAACATATAAAGTATGGAAATGTAGTCAACGGAATAGTAGTAAATCAGAACGTGGAGCATGGTGATGTTGTTGATGGCGACAATGTGTTGTGTGACGAGGTTGTGCCTAGTGAAGTGGTGGGCGACGATGTGGAGGATGAAGTACGGTAGCTAGAGCGGCGAGGAACGGTGTAGCAGTCGACGTTGCAGAGGTTCATGGCGTCGTACTTGACAATGTTGTGTTTTATGGCAACATGTAGTTCGGAGAATCGGTGCAAGGAGATGTGGTGGATGGCGACATGAAGGATGGCGGTGGAAGTACGGTTGTTGATGCAGCGTTGAATGGTCCATGGTGCGTAGTCAATGATGCGTTGGTAGATGGTGATGTGCAGCTCGGTAAATTGGTGCATGATGCTGTAGTCGAAGATGCGGTAGTCGATGGTGATGTGTAGCTCAACAAAATTGTGAATGCCATAGTATTAAATGACATAGGTGTTTTAGTCGATGATGTGGTGGTGGTTGGCATTGAAAAGCATGTCAAAGTGATGCTCGAGAGTGCAGTTGTCAATGATGTCGCATTGGACGGTGAGTTGGTTAATGGCGAGTTGTCAATGGAGCCGCATGGAGCATGACATGGTACTGGGTAAGGCTGGCACGATGGGTGGGATTGGAGGGTAAACCGAGGATTTGGGGATAAGGGAGAGGGCTATATACAGGAGATAGACTAATAAAGAAGACTATGACAACCAGCTATTTGATGTTGGACATTGCAGTCCGTCACCAAATTTTTATATAGCATAAATCTGATGCATTCTAAATGTATGCCAGGATCAGTTTTATCATACATGTAGTGACATGAATACTCATATACAGTTATATTACGAATACAAATAACTTTAATAAAAACAAACCTGAGTAAAGCAATCAGTGGAAGAAACTCCAGGGCCACGATCGTAAGAAGCATGTCTGGAATTTTCTTAGCTGCTTTTTTTAAGTAGGTTATTTATAAATGCATATTATTTTTTAAGCTCCGATTTACATAACGTCAGAGTCGGATCATATACCAAATGTCCAAGTTGATTGATTGGCTTAAATCTTTGTACAACGAATTAATTAAATAACTATTGTTATGTGACCAGCTATCGGCTAACACTATGTGTTATCGTATTTATGATATTTTATTATACTCCTTCTTTATGACAATGCGACAAATAATTTACTTTGTCCTAAAACTCCTAGCAATGAGTGCACACGTGCAGGAGTTGAGACATGGAATTATGTTACCATGCAATAAGGAGGCAGACACTATTTAATCGCCAACTGGGTAGTTACGCACTTAGTATTAGTAATGCTAAAAAAAACAATAAACATGTGTTTATATATCAAATAATCGAAGGAGAAAGTACAGCATCAAATATTATTTTCTCTCTTCTTTTTGAGGATTCAAGGTATTCCTACAGTGCTTTTCAATGATCATCTTTGCAAGCGGAGGCTTCGAACAAGAACAGTAACAGGAACCTAATAAAATATTATTCACATTATTTGATGGAAATTAACAAATATATCACGAAATTTGAAGCAAGTCAGCTGCTCACATAAGGACTGCCGAGACTGTTGAGTGTCCTTTTACTTTTTTTTTCTTTTAAGAATATCCGGTACAGTTTTATTATTATATTAAAAAAATGCAACTAATGTGCAACCAACATGATATACGTGTTCATTTGTGACGATCCAACTATGGTTAAAATGGAACCCAATATATTAATGTCATTCAAAGCTTGGCTATTTGATATATGTCCTTCATGACCAAGAAAATGTATACATGTTGCTGGTATTGTCCGGCACCAGTCAATTATATCGTCCATGAGCCAGCAATTATGTTTTCCATGCATGCATGCCGTTTTTAGGGGCCTTATATTTTAGGGATAGAGCTCACACATGCAGTTTGTAGTGTTTGATGTTTCATCACCAGATTCATTTAGTTTATGGGAAAGTTTTTGATCTTTCCACTGTGTTCCGCTTATTGTTGACATATGTTTGATAGAACTCAGGCATGATAAGATGTTATTTGAAAAATGAATCAGTCTGACTCACTCTAGTGGCTAGACAAAACATTTTTTTTTTGCGTGGGCAAAACAGCGAAAGAGTTTTACAGTTATTGTCCTTTGAATCTGCTTTAAATCTTTACATTTAGTCATGCTTTTCTGCAGATATCTGTTGAATATTTTCCAAACTTCTTGTATATGCCAGAAGAATTCGAAAAAGAGGTATGCCTTTGAGATTTTATTATCAGTCCTGAAACACTGCTGTTGGCAATAAATGATGCAGCACAGCACCTTTAAATGTCAGCTCTCCATCCCATTGATTCAATTATTTAAAAGTCCTTAGATATTTTTTTTTGTGAATGGTTGGGAAATTTAATTGAGATATTTTTAATTACCTATGGACTGAATTGCTATTCTGTCGGAAATGATTGTTGGGCACTATGTTACTATAAAATCCATGAGGTATACGTTGTGGTGAATATCTTTATCATTCTTACTATTTGAAATATCTCAATAGTACAGTCTGTGTAAAGTAGCACAAGAAATGAGCCATGGTAGCAATTTTAATGGTTGGGAGAAACGTAGTAGAGTTTTACTTACAGCCAACTACATGACATGCCTATCATCAGCGCAATTGTTGCGCATGATCGTCAACAGACCTGGCTGAGCTAAACTCTACTCTATGTTATTAAAGAATGATCAAACTGAAGAATAAAAAAACCACCTTAACGCCGAAAAGTGCACAAATGAAACTAATGAACCCAAAATTAGTGTTGCTCAACAAATGCGCCGAACAACAAGCAATAAATATCATACTTTCGCGATGACGGACGACTGATTTACATGACAAATCAGTAAATTTGGATGTTTTTCACGACAAAACACCAAAGCAAAGGAAAACAAAAATAAGAGATTGAAACATAATGAAAAGTATAGATTGTATTCTGGCCTGCCCGTCTCTCCACCGGGACCTGGGTACTTAACAACATGTTTTTTACGTAACAGCCTCAACTTGGATATGAAATCTACTCAAACCGACTCCTGAACAATAATAACAAAAGAGAATCCTAACAAAGGAATCCCAAGATTCATGTGTGCCCTTTATCTTGAACTGAACACGGACTCTTCAACCGAACAACTTCGCACCAAACTCACCAAAACCTTCCGCTCATATCTGCATACAGAGTTATCTGAAACACCTGTGCTTGTTGGCTCATTTTCACCAGCAAACCATGTAAGCTTGTCAGCTCATCATGTTACTCATCAGAAGCCACATAACTCCATGAACAAGACCACGTAATTAATCAGCTCCATAGGAAAATCATCACCAAATCACTCAACTCCATGAAGAAAGCCAGGTAACTTGATCAGACCACGTAACTCACCACCTTGCCGCACACCGACTTGACTCTAGCACTTTGAGTTCTTGCAAACGAAACCACCTGCCAAATTTGACCACCAAATATTAGTTTTCGAAAAAGAAAAAGGATCATGGATGATGAATAAGGGCCCTAGGTTGCATTTGAGATTTGAATTCGATCTCTTTCATGTTTTTCTAAGGACGAGTTTTCATCAATGAGCATATTCATTGTAAACTAACACATTTTAATGAGCGTCCATATTTGACCATGCTGAATAGCTGTACATAACTGTCATGTTTGGCCTACCGGTCAACATAAAATTTATGGAAGCTAGTTAATTCTGCGCTTGTAGTAAATTTGAATAATGAATTTTTCACACGCAATCACGCAATTCTCATTATCACATTTAATCACTGTAATACTTTGTCATTGCTTATTCTAGAAAATGAGGAGCACTCTTAAGGTGGATTAATGCAAACAAGAATTCTGCAATTTGTTCCCCTCCCGTGTGAATTTTTTTGATAGTTATCCATGAAGTTCATTATAGGAGGACAATGGAGGGTTTCTGCAATCAAGTCGTACGAACACTTATATGAATTATAATAGAGATAATTATGTTTTTACCCTCACTCTGAACTCTAATTGTGATTTTACTCTCACTTTTTTTACTTTGTGATTTTACCGCTGGTTTTTTCAAACTGAAGCCAGAGTTTACCTCTGCTGGGGGTAAAATCGCAATGGAATTATTGGGATTTTACCCCTACCGAGGGTAAGATTTTGCTTGATGTTGAAAAACTAGCGGTAAAATTACAAAGTTTGAAAAACTGAGGGTAAAATAAGAATTAGAGGTCAAAGTGAGGGTAAAAACATAATTGTCCAATTATAATAATATCCTAGAACCAAAGACAAACTCTTAAATGGCCCAACAGAAAATTTCCCGTCGGATAAGCTTGCTACCTAGAATAATTGAGATGATATCTATATGAGGAATATTGACTATCTTTTCATATGTTATAGTTCATCTCACACGGATAATCAAATTCACATGATAATTAATAATAAAATTTTAAACGATATAGATCAAATGGATCATTTATGTCAATTAATTCCTAAAATGCTTCCATCAAACTTCAACAATATTGCTTGAAGGAATAATAGTGTGGAGAAGGATTTCCAATCAGCTTGTTTGTGTATAAATTATGTTCCACATGAAAAAAAACATTATACTCAATCAAAAGAGAGCCAGGAAATATAATAATCAGTACAACTACTCAGCCACAAGCCTTGATCACTGCCTTTCTGGTATCAACACAATATATCTTTGAGTAAATTTTATAAACCCCCGGGTTTTGTGGTCCTTGTTGCACAAAACCCCGCATATTTTGGCTGATGTCACTTAACCCCGGGTATTTTGGTTCAATTGTTTCATAAAACCCCACCCATATCAAAATAATATGAACCTTATATACGGATTGAACTTTCATTTTTGGAGACTACAAGGTAGTGCATCCGGTTAAATAGTTTTGTTCATCAATTCGATTACAAAAAGTTGTATCATATAGTTTACATGTCATATTACTTGTTATTTTTGAAAGAGGTGGGGTTTTGTGAAACAATATGGTCATAAAACATGGGGTTAAGTGACACAAGCCAAAATACGTGTGGTTTTGTGAGACAAGAGCCATAAAACCTGAGGTTTTATGAAATTTACTATATATCTTTTATAGGATGCTTGTGGGTCACGGCATTTACTGTCTTCTTTTATCGGGCCTTATCGGCTGCCGTTTACAGCGCTGCAGCAGCTGCTGGCCGTCCACGGTTTGGTTTATGTACTGAGTCTACAGTTTGGTTTAAGTACCAAACTATTCGTGCTAGTTTGTGGACAGTCTCCACACGCGCGTGCGCACACATGGCAACCAAATCCCAACTAGAACTTCATGGAAACTAAGTAACTCTGATCAAAAGCACGAGTAGAAACTTGCTACAAGCAAAATGTGGACAGCTAATGGGGAAGATATAACGGAGAATTACTAAGAAACGGTCATGTTTTTTTTATAGTGAGGCATAAAAAAGATGGGGCACTGCTCCTAGGAGTATACCTCCCTCCTATTTTCAAGGTAGGATGTGTCCACTTAGGAAGAACTCGATACTAGTACAGAAAACTCAATGGAAGGTGTAACAAATGACATATAGTCAGATAAGCACCAGCAAGTACCAAAACTGACATGCAACCAACCTCCTGATATCCGCATGATGATCATCCTCCGGCCACTAGCCACTAAATGGATCTAGTTGATCTAGTAAATTGATCGTGCGTACTACTAATTGATAGACTGCATATAGAGAAAACCGTCCACCATCTTGCATGAAGATCGAAGTTCATCTTCACGATGAGGAGCTGTATATTACACCAAAACTACCTATGGGCCAAAGAAAATAGGGGTAATGATGGAGGCCACAAATGCGATCTTATGGTGTGTTGTGTCAAACAGGAGGTATGAGAATGAGCTGTTGTAATCGAGTTATTTTTTTAGTGGGGCAAAATAGGGACAGAGAGAGACAGAGCAGTGGGCCAGATGGAATTTGGCTATATTGGCAGGATCATGACAAATCAGTTAGTGTAGCGTTTAACTGTCTGAAAAATTTAAGATACTTTTGAACCTATAGATGTTGTCAATTCTTAAGTATTTTAATTATTATCATCGAGAATTAAATCATAGTTTAACCGCAGCTGCAAGTTGTGTTACTACTCATATTTGAATATGAATCGTTTGACTAGAAAGATGTATGAGTATAATGTTCTGAACACATAAGAAAAATATTTCCTCTGGTGCAAGGGAAGTTTTCTTTTCGACATCATTACGGTCTCTAACAGTATACCTTTACAAGTAGAATGGAAGCATTTTTCATACTCCTATGTGTAGTTACTCTAACATTCGTATCTCATCCAACATATCATGTCAATACAGAGACCATGTATGCTCACAGATTTTAACATACTCGCTCTTTGTGTGTTAGTAATAAAGTGTATCACTATATGCTAAGAAATACAGCCCGCATCTTAATTTTCATATGGTTGACTGTTATGTCCATTATCTAAAAAAATATAGCTGGTTACAGATTATACACACCATATCAAATGGATCAATAAAAATTCAAAAACATATTTAAGCTTTAATTTAAATATTGCATGTGCATCCAGGTCAATCCAGAACTCCTCTGTGATATAGGGAGTTACAGACTACAACTAATGCGTTTAGATGAGGGTATTCCCTCATTACAAAAATAATAGAAAGTTTCGTACTTCCAGTGAAGTCACAATCTGTATCCATTTCTCAAACTTCGATCAAAATATAAATATATTATGATATATTTCTTGCACTCATTGAAATTCCCAGCTTGTCGCGCTAGGGTTAAAGTGAAATCATTAGCTCATTGTCCATGGGATTGCCATGTTATCCATTCTTGCATCCTTTAATCGCTTGATAACATAAAGCAAGTTGGAGTAAAAAATAAAAGAATTTTTTTTGACATAAAACAAAGAAACATTTCGGAGGGTTTTTGCAGTTGTTGACGAGTGTTTTATGTTCTACAAACTGTTGAAGAGATTCAGAATATTGTTGAAGTTAATACACAAAAAATTACGAACTAATATTTTAATATTTCTTGACATCTGTTATTATTTAACCTTTGCATCTGCAGATTAATTCCCACGCTCTTAGGACTGTATTTACTTAGCTGTGCCACACTTTTTTACTCATTGCTTAACTCATGTTGCTTGGCTGAATCCAATTAATGCGCTGCTAGCAATGTGTACTTAGTAGCTACCTGCATGCACACACGCAAATAAGGAGAAAGACTGCAGCGTCTGGATAAGTGAGAAGGAGTGGATACCACCACTATGGCTTCCCTTCTCAGATAATCAAAAAATTGAATTAGCAGAATTTTTCTTTAATTTGTTTCATCTTATGATTTTTCCCATGCAGTGTCAAGATGTGGTTGCCCAGCTGACTGAGCTCTTTGGCCAACAGCCACAAAATTTGCCTGTTGTCAAATTTCCAAAATTCGCGGAAAAGTTATGGACGAGCATTCAAAAGCTTGACATGCCATCTTACTGGGTCCATATTCTATACCTACTTTGAATCCAGGAAAAACCCAACGTCGGTTGTTATTGTTATCCTTACATCTGACAATTATATTCCCATGATTGTAGGAAATGCTATACCGAGCACGGTGTCAGAAAATCATATCAAATAAACTGAAGTCTCTACAGTCTAATGAGGTGTTATAAAAAAAAAACTTTGTCCCTCCTTATTTTATACTTAATTAAATGCATGATTCATAACAGTCTTATGTTTTATTACCTATCAGGACTATAAATCACTTGTTAACGGTGGCCTAGCTGATCCAAGAGCCTTTGACGCCAGACTTAACATAATTTTGGATAGACTCCATGATGAGTAAGAGCAAACTTATGTTTAACTCGAACTACATGCTGTCTCTGAAACAGTACATAGATCGTGTTTTCTCTAATTAAGTACTCGATCCATCCCACTTTTCATTAGGCACAATTCGACATGGCATGGTCTTCTAAGCTGTACTTTAATTGTGATATACAAATCATAACCATACAAATGTATTTACGGAATAAACCTAATGTAATGATACAAATTTTGTATCACCAAAATCACATAGAATTTTGGAGCATGTCTTTTCACATATGCCATCCGGTATGTGAAAAAACTATATGCTTGGTATACAAGGCCCATATGTTAGAGACGCGCTTCTCCATTTTGATTCTACTATTCCGATGCATTTATGCCTGCTGATACTTCCTATTTACCTTGCACCATATAGATATGATGCTGACACAAAATACTTCGATAAAGTCATTGCAAAAGAAATGAAACGGCATCTCAAGGATGGCATTATAAAAGTGAGTTTGTTGGTTGATTCCATTTTCTTTTACATAGAACCTTTTTAGATTTTAACAAATTTTAAATTTATGATAAGATATATTTTATAGTTAAAGATATAAAGAAGAACCGAAGGTTATTTATTGGCGTGTGGTGTAGAGATATGGTGTCGGTGCAGAAAAAACCAAATACCGCTCTAACATATTTATCATCTGATGAGGACATGAATCATACAGATACAACCAACACTTCTCTAATGGACATGCAAGTTTCAATCACAAGAGCTAGAGCACGACATGCAGCTTTATCGGTGAGCTCGTTTGTCATGCCTTCTTTATATAGTTTTGAGAATATATTGCTACCTAATGAATTAATTATTGTTAGGAACCATGGAGATGATGAAGAGGTACCTGGAGAGGTACCTGGAGGCGTGGAGGGCCAGCAAGAGGTGCAAATAAACATTGAGGCCCAATCCAAGTCGGTTTCAAGTCCGTTTCGGACTCTAGGACCAGTCTGTACTAAAACGGGCGCCCAGGTCGCATCCAAGGTCCGTTTGGGACGTTCTACATATGGACGGAAAGCTAAGA
>LAPY01001145.1:39335-54858 GCA_000970635.1 Eragrostis tef
CCCTTCCCCCCCCCCCCCCACCCCATCCCACGCGACCACTGCCACGCCGCTGCGCCACCGTACCTCCAAGCCGCTGAGCGCCGCACTCTCGCCAGAATCCGTCGTGAACCACAAAACATTTCAACAGTCATTCTTGCCTGCACCAGCAAGCCACCACGTTTGACGGTGTTCATGATGTCCATGGTTGACATTGGTCTCATTAAATAGGTTCCAAAAACAGCGTGGTCTCACTCAAAAATACATGAGGAACTTTGGTGGTTCACACATCCATATGCAGAACAAAAAAAAAAGCAAATTAAGGAGGAAGAACGGGATGAGGAGACTGTCAATGAATGTTATGGTGGCGGCTATGAATGGTTGAGCTTTGTGGCTTGCGATCTTGGTGCTTAGGGTGCGGAGATAATGCCAAAATGTCTCTTCTTTGGAGCTCCTCAACTCTTGATCCTCGTAGGATTAGATTTTGACTGGCAGAGCGTTTGCCTAGGCACATAAGGACCTTCAATAGATTCACATACACGTGTGATTTCCTGGTTTAATTGAACTAACTGATTCCTATTTTTAAGTTATTCATACCGTACCCCCTCAGCCCACAAATGTAAAGCAGATAGAGTTGGACTGAAGATTTCTTTTAACATACTTTACTAATACTTACCAAATTACCCTTTTCAGGAAGTAAATACGGACATGAATACAATGATATTAACCTCTGGTGAAATAACAAAGTTATTCTTATTTTATTTGTCGGTCAAACTGAAATTTGGACTGTCAAATTACATGTTGTATTTTCTATAGAAGAACAATTTTTATAGCTACTCTAGATAGATTATATACGAAATTAACTGCCAAAGAGAAACACTTTTTGCATTTCTGCCAATGAATTATCGTTATGCATCATGTTCATCATGGTTGCCACACTATCTTAGAATGATTGTTCTTGGTGCTATTTTACGGCTCTAAGAGGTTATCTGTGAGAAAAGTAAGTGTATGTGTCACGGAGTATTGCTTTGGATTTGATGGATCTTATATACACAGGTAGCTGAACCCGAATTCTGTAATGTCGTGGACAAGTTCAAGATTGCCCTCATTCAAGAGGCTGAAAGTAATATCAAAAGTTCTTGTAAGGAGAATGTATTCACGAGAAGGCAGGCAAATTATTGGGTCATATTCTATACTCTGGAATTCAGAAAGATGACTAAAGGTAATAGGTTTTTTTACTTCAGGTGTAGAGAAAAAGATTCACAGTGGATTCAAGAGGATTAAAGTGTTTGCTAATATTTTATCTTGCATCAAAGATATTTTACGAAATATACACCTAAGATGGTGAACTAAATTGTTCGTAGTCCACCCTAGGAATGTGAATTAAACTGTTCCTAATATAATGAATTAAATTTGCTAATATTTTTTGTTGTAATGCAATCCCCAATAAAGTCCTTCTATATGCCTCCCAATGAAGTACAGACAACAAAGTCTGTAATAAAGTGATCCCAAACACTGAGAAAGGGAGGGGGGGTCAGTTAAAAACTTTTATGGCCTTTGTCTACTAGTATATACCCTAAGCATAAGATTAAACCTAGCAATTCTAGTGGCCAAGAAATCTAACAAGCTAGTGATATGAAAGCTAGCAATGCGCACACGATAACAAGTTTAGCGATAGCAGAAGACAAACAAGAACAACCTATCAATTCCATTATCAATAACAAGAACATATGCGGAAAGGTGAATGCTAGTAAGTAAAGAGAAGAATAGAAACTGCGCGCGTCACTACAGCGGCGGCTCGTTTTAAAAACTGTCGCTACGTGTTTTTTTGGTCCGCCACTGTAGTGTGTAGAAGAACTTTCTGGGATAATAAACTGACTAAAAGGGTCGGCATGCTTGGAAACTGCCTAACAAAGCAGCCTCCACTAGATCATATTTAGATGCAGGTGATGGTTATTAAAAACCATGCCATTTTAAAAATTGTTGTAGCTGCTTTCTTATATTGTTTCCAAATTGGACTGTTGACACGGATATCACGGCGAGAGTATGTTGGCATGTTGTTGTTGACATACATGGTAAGTGAGGTGACCAAATGAGTTAATTATGTGCATTCTTATTCATGATTTTAGGGAAGGTATTTCAACAAGAACAGTTGGCATGACATTCATTCTATTTTAGTGTCGATTTGTGTCTGCAATATAAGCAATAAAAACCTTTTTCCTGAGTAAAACTTAAGGTTTGAAATGATGCAAACGAATTAAAATCAGATATTTGAATTTGGAAGTAAGGTAATTAAAGTCTATTGAATCCTGCTCACCATGCATCTACATGCTCCTTCGGATGCATTCACAAGACCCAAAGTGGAAGACATGGGAGGGCTCATACGTTGTTTCAGGTTTTTTTTTCTACCATTAAATGGTACGCATCCCAATGGCATAAAGTTTGTGTGTGCATTCATGAGCATAGTTCTTTTTTAATCATCTTCACCTGTAAAATTTGTGGTCTGGCGACGGTTATGTCCAGTAAGTATCCAGGAAGGATGCATGATATCAGTGTATCCACGGTTTATGCTTGTCCATCAACTTGCAATCGCCCTGCCTTAATAGTTCATTCAATATGTACTTTCCTCAGAGTCTCAGATATTGCGCATTGTGTTTTTGCTCTGAATGCAGGACTGAACCTATTCAGAGTTGAGAATGACCCGATATTCAAAGATACCCTTCAGTCTCGTGGCGACTTATTGGCTAAAAAGGAAAGGGTATATTCTCAAACAAGCACATAATTCTGAGTATGCCATTCATGGTATCATTGTTTTGTTATACTAGATTGACACGCATGAGGATTGACAAAATGGAAATAAAATACTGTCCTGGTACATTTAAGAGTTGCTAGGGAATATATGACCCATCACAGTAATTGTGTGAAGAATTTGGTATTGAGTATAGGTCGTAGTTTGGATAAACAGTTGAATAAAATGAGGGTCGGATGCTTGCTATTTCTACTACTGTTGATACCTGTACGGAGAATTAAATGGCCCGTAGCAAAACGGGCGCATGATTACCAAGGGAGGGTCTAAAGAATACATGAGATTTGCTAACTCTTGAGTCGATGTAGGAAGTACTATAGCTTTGGATTAAATCATATACGTGTGGGAAATTTTAGCAGCAGTAAAGTTACAAGCTACCATACCATTTCCTTTATTTCTGTTTTGTTAATATTGTTTGTAGGCCAGGATGATCCTGGAGGCTACTTCAGTCTTCGCTTCAGGGGTTGTAATTGTCTTCGGAGCAATTTACGGGGGAGCAGGATTTCTCCTTCCACCAATACTACAAAATACTCCCTTTCTGGGATGGCGACTAGCTTCCATGATAAAGGCAGAAAAGAAATCTATTGATGAAATGTTATCGGAATTGCTCGAAGAAGAAGCTAGATTTGACAGTGATGATTCGACCTTTGAGGAAGGAGCAGAGTCAGCTGCATTACCGTCCTCATCAAAGTGATACACTTGTCCGCCCTCCCGAAGCGTATAGTGATGTATATCTTCTTTTTTGTTTCTATCTAGAATAAATAATGAAGCGTGGTCGATCTAACGGTCGACAAAATTCATATATTTTTTCTTAGACGTTCGAAGCCTCTATGTAAATATAAAGATTTCGAAGGTGCATTCTTTTTCCTCACGAGGGTAGCCCTACGAAGGTGTGAGGTTTTTTAACGAGGCATCTTCTAAGATTGTAACATACAACTTTATAATTGCATCTTTTACCCTCAAAAAAAGACTCGGAGCCACGCGCTCAGAAAGTTGTCTCTTAAGATGCAAAGCGTAAAGCTCGAAACGAAATCAGGCAAAAAGCCTAGAAAACACAAGCATTACATCAAAAAAAAGAGTTCGATGTCACCTAAGCCTATGAAAACAAAGTATCACAAGAAACGATACTTAAGCATCCAAAACGAATCTAAGAGCACGAGGAAAGCTAAAAAGCTAAACCTACCCTAACAGAAGCATCACAAAATTAGTTTGGCTTCGACAAAACAAAAGCCAAACTAAAATCGAAGGTACAATAAGCCACGAAGACATGTTCGAAGGGTCAAGAATCATCAGACAAAAGGTCTGAGAAACTTTATCGACGATTGGCAAGAGTCCAAACTACAAAGAAAGGATATCAATAAAAGGCTAGAGTTGACCTTCACAAAAAAAACCAAAATAACACCTTGCGAAAGTAACGCAAAAAAAAAATCATAGTTCAAATAGAACATGAGGACATCGTGTAAAAGGCAAGTCATAAGCCAAGAAAAATATATTGAAGGAAGCCTCTATTTCGGCAAAGCCTATCAAGAGACTTCATCAAAATAACTTCAAAGGAAATATTTGGAGCACAAAATCATGTGGTACCATTATCAGTCTCCTGTTTTACAAGAAGTTCTAACTCTATCACATATATCACAAACAATCTTAAACTCGTCAAAGTTATAGCCACACGAAGGTGAAAAAGGCCTTTGAGATATGGGATCTATAATCCAAGTCGAAGCCATCTGGTCAACTTTTGCAGCAACATGTTGGCATTTCTTACGACACACTAGAAATAGTATCGAGGGCTGGTTGGGCCTAGGGCGCATATTCCGGGTGCATCATAGGAAACGCTAAGTTATTGGGTTGACACTTGCTCCATTATACCCATAATCCACAACTAGCAACAAGTGCTAGAGATGTCTTATCAGTATTTCTCGTGATAAAGATAATCTGCAAGCGCACGGATGACCCATTGTAGCATTTCACCCGAAAGTATTTCAGGGTATCGCATTTATATTTTTCCCAAGACATTGTTGACAAGTGTACTTATGCTCATGGTATTATAGATGATAGGACATATCCATATTCCAAATACAGTGGTAAGGGTAACAAGATTTGTATATATGAAGGATGGGTGACACACAGAGAGGTATTCCACTCTCAATAAAAGGCGAGAGGCATTTCTAAGTAAAGAAAGGACAAAACATAGGGTTACTACCCTTAATACACAACGACATGTAACGCACTAGAGTTCTAACTACAGTCATAGGCTTACACAAGCACTAGTATAGATTTGCTGATTTATGACGAAATTACTATATATCCGTCACTATTTTGGAGGTTTTCCCCGTTTTTAGCCAACTTTTATGACGTCTTTGTGTTTCGTCACTAAAAATGGCAAAGCAGACCCGTTTGGTGATGAAAAGGCGTCACTGTTGCCTTTCAGGCCCACGGGTTAGCTCGTTTATGACGAAAACTAAGCGTCACTACCGTTCATTTCAGGATTTTGCCCGCTCGCATCCTAGTCAACACATGATGGACCTACAAATTCGTCACTAGAGGGGGGGATTTCGTCCACCCGCATCCTTGTCAGCACATGGTGGACCCACATATTCATCACCGAACGATGGATTTCGCCAGCCAGCATTCTAGTCAGCACATAGTGGGCCCACATATTCGTCACCGGAGGGAGGATTTCGCCAACCCGCATCCTAGTCAGCATGTTGTGGACCCACACGTCAGTCAATATTCATCCTTTGTTAGAGGATTTCCCGCACATGCATCCTAGTCAGCATATTAAGGACCCACACGTCAGGCACTATTCGTCATAAAATGGGAAAATATGCCCACAGACATCCTAGTAAGCATGTTGTGGACCTACACGTCAGTCAAAATTTGTCAAAGGATTTCCCGCACCCGCATCCCAGTCTGCATATCACTACAAGGTTTTGGGTCTAATGCCACCAAATTTATTGCCACACCATGATTTTAGTTGCAATACATAGGGGTTATTGTGACATTGGTCGATTTTGGTTGCGATAGGAGGACATGTTGCCACGAATTGTGTAGTGTTGCAATTTTAATTTTGTCAGTTGCAATAAGTAGGATATATCGCAACACAAAAATATGTGCTGTATTTAGGGCATTGTAATTGCAACTTTTTTTCTAATGGTTGCAATAATAGGGAATATTGCAACAAAGATTAAATGTTGTGATTAGTTCTATCGTGTGTTGCAAAAGAGTCTATGTTGTGGCACCACAAAAGTAAAAGTAAATTGTTGCAAAAGGAAGCTGGGATATAGCAATGCAAACTTTGTTGTTGCTACAAGTCGTAGATATAGCAACAAAAAACGGGATCCTCGTTGCAACAAGTCGTAGATATAGCAACAAAAAAGGGGATCCTTTTGCATTGCTATTGAAACTAGCATACGCACCATGCCACTTGGCTACCCATTAAGCTCTATCGTTACCGCTTGTGACATTCTTTTATTTAAAATTAACAGACAACCCGGGTAGGCTGCGGGCTTACAAATTCCAAAATATTGGAGTAACGCTATTGGAGAATCGAACCCGCAACCTCTTTAAACAAAGCCAGCATCCTTGTTGGTCGCAAAAAAACATAGCAATAATCTTTACCGCTTCGCCAACGTTTCAGATGTGTTTGCTCAAAACATTTTGTTCTCTTTGTCAAAAAGGCATCGTAGCTTTCTCTGTGGTCCAATCGACCACCATCACTGCAGCGCCATGACAGATTTATTCATCGGCTACCGTTATCAGCATTGGTATTTGCCACTTATTCAGCCTCATGTAGCACAATATATGCTCAGGCAGCTCCTCAACCTTTTGTCTCTGCACTAGGATCACACAATGCTTTAAGTTTCAGACACTACGTCAAGGGCTTCCAGCTAGTAGCAGCAGACAAAAAAAACTATATTTACTACTTGAGCCGCCTCCTTTAATGAAATAAGCAAAGAAGGTCATTAATTCATTTCAGAGTAATTGAAAGGCCAATGTCAACTGTAATGTGGTCGTGCAGCATGTGGGATTCACTTTTCTAGCAGCTAGTCCGTCAAAGTTGCACCTAACAACCGTCAAGAAACTTCTCGATCACACGGTCAGTGGCAACATTGCAGAGTTGCAGAAACTTCTCACACGGTTTGGACCCACCTGAGGGTATTTGTTCAGACAATTTCTTAATGTACTCTATAAGTATCTGTTAATCAAATCAGCACAATATTTATTCCAGTGCAAGGTGAAACTGTGTGAGATTATAGTAAGGTGTACTATCAGAATTTCATGTACTGACAGCAATGCCCTGAGCGGTGCTTATTACCTTGCCTCAGAGATATGATTGTCCTCAGAGTGTCCTGCTGAAAAAAAGTATGCCAGAGCTGGTCTTGAAGAGTGAAGAAGGATTGATTTGTACATTATTAATGTCATTAATCCAAGATGGAGGTGAGGTGACTAGCCATCAAGCAAGAAAATCTCGAGAACATCACAACCAATGGCTTCCGATGCAGAAGTTAAAATCTTAACTGAAACAAAGCAAATAAGAGTAAGAGCTAATGAATGCTACTAATGCAGAACTTAAAATCTTAATTGAGCAGGATTTATCAGAAAAAACCAACTAGGCTGGCAAAACTGAAGATTTTGACAGCGAATGCTCGGTTGCCCGCTTTCTTCAGAAATAATTCTGCCTATGTTAAACCAACAGAATTCGATGCTTACTGAACCCAGCGATCAGAGTGATGCAGTTAACATCAAAACTCTGAATACAAAACTGTAAATGCGAGGAGAAAAAGAAGATGACTCATCGCTTGCATCTTCTGCATCCTGGATGCCGACGGGTGTCGTTGGCGCCTATGGTGGAGGCTTCTTCGAGAGGCGAAGCTGCTGCCAGGCAGAGCTAACGTGAGAAACGGAATGGCTACAAGAGGGAGATGATGTGGTGGCACAATGTAGCCTACGGCCGATCGAGGGATCGGTGACACAAAGGAGCGACGGCGCCGGAAGGAGCGGTGGCGTCGGATGAGGAAGATTTCTTTCACATGAACGTATTTTCACGAAGTACGTTTCAATACTACGTGTTCATTAACATAAAACGTTTTCAACATCTCTAAGGGTACGTTTTAGTACATAAAAAACATCTTTTTGTTGTTCAAATCGTTTCTTTTTTTAGTGTCACATGGATCAATTTTTTTTTAAATCACAAAAATGGACAAGTTTATGAGAGCTACATTACATTTGTACACCAAATTTGAGTAGCAAAGTCATCATACTTTGTGTTTAACAAAAACAAAATAAATGAGAAGTGATTTTTCTTTTTTTTAATCTCCAAAAATACATCGAATTTTGCACTGAATTTTGGTGTGGTACTTTTCCAAGGCAACACCAACCTTCCCAATTTTTTGGTGAATTTTTTTAATTTGTTTTTATTAAAAAGTTTTCAAATATAAGTGAACTACATATGAGTTATGAGCTTTCGAGTCAAATGTGAACCAATGTGAACTTACGCAAGTGTAGGAGTTCTAAAAAAAGTATACAAAATTTCTATGGGTATATGTGTATAATATGTACATATACACAAAGTTACATTCAAAAAGATCCATTCCATTGGAGATTTACAAAAAGTGAAGTGGATCTTGAATAGTGACTATTAGAGAGTTAATGGATGATCGCAAAATTGAACTGCACCATTATAATTCATATGCATCCAACTGATAGAGGACATTTTTTAGATTATAGAAAAAATAGCAACGTATTGGGACTACATACGCAAAATCTCTACAAGTTTAACATTGAAAATATGAATCAAGATAAAAAAAAACAGATCCTGACGTAAGAACAACATCAACTCATTTGACGCCTACAGGTGGGGCATGCATGGCAGTATCCTTTGTCGCCGACAGATGGGCCCGCCTCCCCCGCCTGGCTGCCACTACTCCAACACTCCGGCCCAAGGGGAATTCCCGCACTCCACGTCCACGCCCCCCCGTCTCTTGCTCGGTTCTTGGAGAAGAGAAAAGAAAGGTAGAACTCATGTTTGCATTCACATGTCCTAGAATAAATACCAGTTAATGTGTTGCATTGGCTCAAGTATAACACCATAGTTCATTATAATAGCTTTGCATTTTTTATATGAAGTTCTCGTCTTTTCCTCGGAAAAGAAGTACTCATCTGTGCATGCTTCTCTGGCAGGGTGACTACTGCGGCGCCATATCCATCTGCCAAAAGCCCGTTAGAGAACAGCGACACTTTTGGGAGCGCGAGCGCCAACGATAAATCATCATGCACGGATATTGCCCTCTCAAGCAACCGTGATGAGTCACTGTGTTTAGGCCAGCCCAGGAACATCAGCTTCAGCCAAGACTCCCCCAGTACGAAACTGCAGATCTGATCGGGTCACTGTCCAATGTCCATAGATTCGTTTTGGCTGACTGATGCAAAACCATAAAATAGTTTTGCATCCAGGCAATTGCTCAGGAGGAAGAAATCATATATTTTGCTGATGTTGTTATTGTTTATGATGGTATTTTGCCTCAGTTTACTGTGATGCTGGTATAGCTGGTGCTACCCCACTAAACTAACAAGAGAGCTGTCGCTTGCAGACTCTTGATTGTTTTTTTGCCATAGCGCCATTGTATTGCAAAAGGAAATATGTTAGTACCAAAGTTATAGGCTTACAAATTCCTCGCCTCAAACGGCGACATTGTACTATTCGTGTTGTATTATGAAACTCGAAGCTGCAGAATGCAAGAGCAAAACTTATTCTTGATCTTGTGTTCCTTGGGCCTTTGGCGTCAATTCTATAAACTCTGGGTATGGAATCTGTTTTCCTGTACTGGTTTTTAGAAACTGATTTGGACAAGTCAGTACCAGGGTTTTATATGTAGTATCCCATTGATCCTGGTATTTAATCGCTATTGAATCAGAGGTTCGCATGTGCCCACTGATCCTCCAAAGGGAACCAGAAACACTACAAAGCATTTATATTTTGGAAATTAACATTTTTCGATCTCAGAAAATGATTGGCTCAGATACTATTCTCATTCTTAGCAGTCTATCTTGACTGGCATCCAAATACATTACAGTACAATGCAGTAGTATGGCAACCCCGGGTAAAAACTTGATCCCGGCATCGAATGATGTATCTGGATTTGGATTTTTAGAATTGCGTCTTCTTCCGTCTACAGTGTTATTATTGGCCAGTGTTATTATCCACTAAACGGGTCGAGCCCATTCTCTAATCACACAAGCCTTAAGGGCCAGTGTTATTAGCATGCCACCAAACCGGGCCGAGTACATCTGTTCCGGCCAGTCCGATTCCTTCCTTGCCGGGATTTCGTCTTTTCCCTGTTTTGGGCTGTCGTCTTTTCGAATGTTCTTCTTCCTGCTTTGAGCAAGCCCACGAAATAGAAATACCCGCGCTTTTCAATCGCTGCGGCCCCCCCCCCCCCCCCCCCGTTCCCCCCTCACACATAACCGCTCGTCGATCTCCATCTCTGGAACCCAATCTCCACCGTCATCTCGCTCCTCCGCACAGCCCCCCGCCCCGCACCTCTGCATGAAGAGTCTTTTGCTATTTTGGCCTTGGTTTTACTGAGCTTCGCCCAAATAGCCTCAGAAGATTAGGCTTCTCTAAAATAGCCATGAAATCGTTGCCGCATCGCTAAAATAGCCATATGAATTTTTCTAGACCAAAACACCCGGTCCTTTCTTCTTCCTCTCGCCTTCTATCCTCGCTCCGGCCGTCCGAGGTGTTGAAGGCGGTGGCTGCTGCTGCGGGGTGTTGAGAGCGCCAGCTTTGGCGTCTGCGGCCTGCAGTAGTCTTCAATGGAGGCCGAGGACGCGCTGTCGCAGGGGATGTACGCGCTGCAGCACGGGTTCTACCTCCATGGCGTCGCGCCCCCGCTGACTTCCGCTAGTACTACCTAGCAGACTAGCAGGATGATCTGAACAGAGGATAACCTCACGTACGTTTGCTACAATCAACTTGGTGCTTTCGTTGTGCTTCTATGGATTTAAGTTGGATCCATGGTGTGGTGTTCATTTGCAGTTTAAGTTGATCCATGGCTTGGTGGCCGGAGTGAGGAGAGAAGGCTAGAGGAAGAAGAAGAGGCGAGGGTATTTTAGTCTAGAAAAATTTATATGGCTATTTTAGCGATGTGGCAATGATTTCATGGCTACTTTAGAAAAGCCCAATCTTCTGAGGCTATTTGGACGAAGCCCATTAAAACCAAAGCCAAAATAGCAAAAGACTCCTGCACGAAGCCGGCCACCTCCGGTGACTCTCCTGTTCGATCACGTCGCACCATGGAGGCAAGTTCCTCGGTGGCCGGATCCACGGCGGCTGGATTCACGGCCGCGGTACCTGCTGCCTCGGGCCCTCGATGGGATCCTCTTCGAGCTCACGCACGCGACAGGCCAGCGTCGTCTCTGTTGGCCAAAATGTCTCCACGCGGACCACGCCCGATGGGGACCGGGCCCAGGGCGTCCAAGATGATGAGCTTCCAACGCATCTGCTTCTAGATCCATGTTCTCTACTTTGAACAGGTTCGAGAATATGTGGAGGACTGTTAATTGCTGATATTTCTCCAAGTTGTGCGTGCATCTGCATAGAGTTTATTTTGGAGAATCCGTCTGCAGAAGGTCTAATTTTCGATTTTTATTTAGTAGATGCAGGACGGCAGGAGCAGCTATAATTCAGATTGCTTTTGGAAGTGCTAAGAACAATTGGCGCATATGCTTGCACTCCGCCTCACTAATCTTTGCATGGGGATTGCTTTAAGAGCTTTTTTGGTAAGAACGGCTGCTGGATGCTTAATTTTCTAATTAGTGCTTGTATCTGGTTCCCACAATTGCTGAAGTCGTAGAAGAGTAGGACGTGAGGGTTGGATCTATAGCAGGGTCCTTTTGTTAGCTGTAACTGAACTAGTGCTCTTATATTTGTATCTGTAACTAAAAATTGTCTGCACTCTTAAACTTCTGCTCAATATTTTTGGAGGGGATATACTGGTATAAGCACGAGTGGTATAAACATCTGCTCATATTGTTATCTATGTTGTCTCATAAAGTGGAATGCTAAACTTGATGTTTTGATTGCATTGAGCTGCTGTTTAATGGACAGATTGATGTAATGGTTTAAATGCAGATTTAGTAAAATGGAAGTTCCAGGAGATTTTCCATGCACGTACAAGCAGTGAAGCAGCAACGTGGTATTTTGCCCCGACATCAGCTCGTAAAAATTGATTGTTTGGCTTGTTAACTTCAGTCGATTCTTGAGGTCACTTGTTACAATAGATACTGACCGATAATAAGACTAAAAAAAGTCAATTCTTTCTGTTAACCAACAGAACAAGCCTAATGATGTGTCGATTCCTGATTGGCCTAGATATTGACTGAAACCAAAACAGAAAATAGTTAGAATGTTAATCAATTTATATGACACATGAAAAAAATACATCGTTTTATGGAGCTTGTTTACATCATCAAATCAAAATGTGAGTCCGATGGGTAAAAAAGGGAAGCAGGAAAGGGCCCGATAGTTTTACACTGAAAGGTTGAAATTGCTGGGCAGAAGGGAAAGAGGCACCTAGCTAAAATTGTCTCGCCCTGCTTCAAAACTACAGGGCGCGCGCTACGGCTTTGACCTAACGGCCTCCGTTTGCTTTATATTAGACAAGTAATGTTTAGAGGATACAATGTACCTTGCCTGATCGCTATTGGAAAATTAATCTGAGCCAATATCAAGTATTATTACTGCCAAATGCTTAAATGATTTAGGACACATAATTTTCTGGTTCCCTCTTACTTCATTGCCTGAGCTTTTTTAGCAAACATATATAATTTATCAACAGTCATACAAGGAGAACATAATGTCATTATTGCTATTTTAGTTTTTTTACCCATGAATACGTACCATGGATATATTTGGCTGTTATGTACTGTTCATTGCTATCTGATAGTATGCCTATTTTTATTTCTGATCAGGTTACTTGAGAAGATATTTTACTTTGTGTGATTGAGGTTTCATCTCTGCTGTTTGGGTGGCGATATCAGGATAATAGTATTGATAAGAATGATTGTCTAACAATTAAGCATGATGCCCACTCACCCATAAGCATTTATAAGGGATTTCACCCATAGTGTTTAAGTTGCCCTGCCATATTTATAGTTTTCATACTAATGCTCTTTAAGAATTTGTATTAATTTAGTGTTTCATAAAATATTCTTATGATGATAACTTCTGACATGTCATTTGCTTATTTCTTAGGTGTGAAAAAATCAAGATTTTGGAAGACAGACATTAAAGATCATGACGGTGGGAGTGATCGAGATTTATTATTAGGAGTGATGAATGAATAGACAAGAGTTGGTGCTTTCATATGTTCACTTGTGTTAGTTAAAGAAGACTTAGTTTACAACGTGTAGATGTTGACTAGTGTTAGTTAAAGGAGGCTCCAGTTTACAATAATTAGTTATTCATGTGATCCCTATTTGAGTGGGTTGTAAGAGCGAGTGATGGATTGATTTTGTTCATAATATATATGTTTTGAATTAATTTCTGTTATGGAATAATTATGATTTAATATAATAGTCACGGTAACCATAAAATCACCGTTTCTATTCGATATGATTTCACTATTGCCACGTCGTTTGAGCGTATTTCCACAACCATTAACTGTTGCAACATGTGGTTGTTACAACGTTGTACATATTTCGTTGCTATACTGTTGAAGGATATAGCAACGATTTTCTAACGATTTTTACTTTGATGCCATATCCTTTAGGCATATAGCAACAACAATAAATACTTCGTTGCGATATCCTTTGTGGCTATAGCCATGACTATATAGGATAGAGCGATGACTACTACTTCATGGCTATACCCTTTAAGCATATTACAACACCATACTCGTTATTGCCACTAGCATATATTGTGGCAATATGTGGTATTGCTAAAAAACTCTGGCACTGTGAAATTGCTTGATTGCAACTACCATATGTGGTTGCAATAACCACTAAAGCAACGACACTTGTTGCTTTAAATACCATTCTTGCAATGCCCAGTGCTTGTTGCGAGTGCAACCCATTGGCACACCACACGTCGTTGCAACACACCAAAGTAATGGCAATGACTCAAAAAGGTGATGCGATACTCTATCGCAACACCTCCCAACACCTTGATTTAGTTGCAATTGCGCAATATTGCAACCAAAACACCCTTATTGCAACACTTTTCAACCAAAACACCCTTACCCACACCTCAGGCACTATTCGCCATTCATCATTAAAATAGGGAAATATGCCCACAGACATCCTAGTCAACACATGACGGACCCACACGCATCCTAGTTAGCATATTCTAGCTCCACACCTGAGGTAGTATTCTTCATTAATAAATTATGCCCACCCATGTCCATCCTAATCAGCACATGACAGACCCACACGCATCCCAATCAGCATATTATAGACCGACAAGTCAGGCAGTGTTGGTCATTAATTAAATGGGAAATTAAGCCCCCTATATCCTACACACAAGACAGACCCACACGAATCCCAGTCAGCACGTTGTGGACCCACACGTCAGTCACTGTTCGTCACTTTGATGGGGGATTATACCCGCGCTTCTAATCAGCACATAGCGGACCCACATACATCCGTGTTAGAACATCAGGACCCACACGTGAGGCAGTTTTTGTTGAATCATGCCCGACGTATGGACCCAATTCAAATTCCAGTACGAGCGGCCTATGTACCTATGCAAAAGAAGGGGGAGGGGATTCATTCCATGTACAGTATGTAGCGATGATTGGACCCGTCCTTTGTCCGGTGGGTTATCAGATTGGCCCTGGTTCCTTTCCTATGTCTGTAGGTCGGTGTAGGTCGGTGCGGTGGTGCTCCTTCGCTCCGCCTCATCCGCACCGCCATCGCAATGACTGGCCTCATCCCACCATGTTGTCTCTCCTCTGGTCGCCGTAACCCAGGCCCTAGAGGATAGAGATTCATCGCCGTCGTCCTCTACAGATTCGACACCCCAGCCAAGAGGCTATCTGTAGTGTTTCGCCGCCACGTTTCCACAAGTCCGACGTCTGCTGCCCGCGATCTACGCTGGGTGGTTCCCCTATCTCCCTCTTCTTCTTATACAGTGGTGAGACCCCAAGTTTTTTTTCATTTTTTGAGCAATACAAAGTTTTTATTCATCACTATTCATAGAAATTCTGAGACAAACATCTTATGTGATTAGTTGCTCATGCTCCGCCACTGCTTCCATGCAATTTAGTGACAGATGACTCGTACCAAGCAACTACGCTCGCTGCCAGGACAGGGTTCTGCTGCCCTTGTTGGGAACAATCAGCGATCAGGGATGATGCCTATGGTCAGTCATGGCCAGACATCTGGTCCCCAGAAGAGGCAGAGAGGTAGATCTATGAACAAGAGGCCTTAAACGACGATGAGGAGTACACCGAACAAGCAGCGGCGTCGCTTTACTGAGCGTACTTTGGGTCTCGACGATGAGAAATACACCGAACAAGAAGAACAACCCCCAGGTGAAGATGAGCCGTTGGTGGATATGAGGGGCTTTAGCAGTAGGAATATCAGAAGGTTACGCGATGTACCAGAAGATGATTGGTGTTTTTTTTCCACATGGGATTACCCGCCCATTTCAAACATGAAACGGGGGTCCAAGTTCAGTTTACAGCATTTGAAAGACTGAGAAAACAAAAATGAACAAAAGCCCCCCCCCCCCTCTAAACC
>LAPY01001145.1:82638-98236 GCA_000970635.1 Eragrostis tef
TTAGACGATGGTTACTGTAGCATTATTGTAACAAAACATAGATTAATTAGGCTCATTAGATTCGTCTTGTAAAGATGTAGCCATCTATAAAAAGGTTTTGTCATTAGACTTTATTTAGTACTCCTAAATAATAAGATTTTTGTCTAAATTTTAGAGGTATAAAGCAACGAACGCACCCTTAGTTCTACGCATTGGGCATCTTTGCAATTTAGTTGTACTGTTTGACATACTTCTTGTAGAACCTAACATGTTAGGGCCAAGAAGATCAGAAAAACACGTGACAACGCAGCTAGCTTCGTGAGCTCGAGCTTGTGACGAGACTATCCCTCATCTTTTCTTTCATTGTCATTATGTTAGATTTCACTGGAGACTCGTTCAAATAACTTTTGATTTACCCCCACTGCAAATTGATAATCTTCTTACGTTTTGCGATTGGCTTGGGGGTATAGGCTATAAAACTGCAAAGACAAGTACTAGAGGGGCTTGTGACTTATGCTGGGCTCTTTTTGGCTAAGTAAAAATAATGTGTATTCTGACAATTCCAATTGCATCTTATATGCAGATACCATAAAGAGGGACATATTGGCTCCACTTTGTGGGCCCAGTCACAAAGGATTGAGGAAGACAAACAAATGGTGGACCTGACATGTAGAAGACTGGAGACGGTGGTTATGCAAATTTTCATCAACTATGGCTTGGGATTAAGTGGGTGTTCGTTTCTTTGGCCAAAAATTTAGCCATTTAGAATCTTGTCATTTAAGAGTACTAATTAAAGTCTAATTACAAAACTAATTACAAGGCTCCTAGGCTAATTCGTGAGACGAATCTAATGAGGGTAATTAAATCATAATTAGAAGATGGTTACTGTAGCATCACTGTAGCGAAACATAGCTTAATTAGGCTCGTTAGATTTGTCTCGGAAATTAGCCCTCATTTGAAAAAAGGTTTTGTAATTAGACTTTATTTGATACTTCTAAATAGCAAGAATCTCTTTGATGTGACAGGGGCTAAAATTTTAGCCACTGAAACGAACACCCCCAATAGGATTTGTGCTTGATCTCTTTTTTTTCTGAACTACGGATTTGTGATGTCATTCCCAAATTTCAGTTCTGTTTGATGGATGTGCTGCCTTATGTAATATGTAATAATTGGCTCTAGCTTAGCGAGAAGCAAAGGCCAGGACCTCCCGTTCTCTAAACAAGATGTAGTGATGCATCGAGGGCACAATAGAGCGAGGTTTATGTTGTTGGATGACATCCTGGGCATTTTTATCTATGTTCACTAGCCTGTTTTTGGCTAGTCAAAATTCTAATTAGCATTTGTCTTTTAGGTTCCACTGCTTCATGTAGAGTGGCAAACTTGACGAATTTGATGGGACTGGGGACACTGCTGATCCAGTGCCATGAGTGGATTTTCCAAAACTGACAAGTTAAATTTTCCATCTTATCCTCGGTTTTGTCAATCAACCGTAATGTATATGACCGTAAAATCAAAGAAAGTTTATGCTCATGTACCAATGGCCTAATCGTACAGTGACTAATAGTACGATAAGCTGAGGAGTTGTACAGCGTTGTACGTTTTGACCTTCTCCCGTAACCATGTTTTGTCAACCCAATGGCCTGAAGCCATGTAGACATTGTACCATCGTGAATAATTTTGAAAACGATCCATTGTATCTCCATCGAAAATCGTACCGCTGAGAATAATTATTTTTATACGAACTTGATGCCCTGCCGCTGATGCTCTGCACCTCCTGGTACGGATGTGCAGGAAGCATTTGTGAGCAGTGGGAATTGGCATCCTTCATTTGTGAGCGGAATTAACCCACAGTCGAGAGAATTTGACAAGAATCTCTTTGATGTGACAGGGGCTAAAATTTTAGCCACTGAAACGAACACCCCCAATAGGATTTGTGCTTGATCTCTTTTTTTTCTGAACTACGGATTTGTGATGTCATTCCCAAATTTCAGTTCTGTTTGATGGATGTGCTGCCTTATGTAATATGTAATAATTGGCTCTAGCTTAGCGAGAAGCAAAGGCCAGGACCTCCCGTTCTCTAAACAAGATGTAGTGATGCATCGAGGGCACAATAGAGCGAGGTTTATGTTGTTGGATGACATCCTGGGCATTTTTATCTATGTTCACTAGCCTGTTTTTGGCTAGTCAAAATTCTAATTAGCATTTGTCTTTTAGGTTCCACTGCTTCATGTAGAGTGGCAAACTTGACGAATTTGATGGGACTGGGGACACTGCTGATCCAGTGCCATGAGTGGATTTTCCAAAACTGACAAGTTAAATTTTCCATCTTATCCTCGGTTTTGTCAATCAACCGTAATGTATATGACCGTAAAATCAAAGAAAGTTTATGCTCATGTACCAATGGCCTAATCGTACAGTGACTAATAGTACGATAAGCTGAGGAGTTGTACAGCGTTGTACGTTTTGACCTTCTCCCGTAACCATGTTTTGTCAACCCAATGGCCTGAAGCCATGTAGACATTGTACCATCGTGAATAATTTTGAAAACGATCCATTGTATCTCCATCGAAAATCGTACCGCTGAGAATAATTATTTTTATACGAACTTGATGCCCTGCCGCTGATGCTCTGCACCTCCTGGTACGGATGTGCAGGAAGCATTTGTGAGCAGTGGGAATTGGCATCCTTCATTTGTGAGCGGAATTAACCCACAGTCGAGAGAATTTGATGGTCTCGTGGCTCATGCGATTGACGAGGTGAGTTTCCTTTGGCCTTTTAATTAAGAGGACATGTGTAGCGGATGTAGAGAACTCTATCCGCTGGGGGGAAGAAAGTGGAAAGACGAATGGGTGGTTCGGTGGCTGACAGAGGCTAACGGTAGAATTTATCTACGCCATTGGTTATACATAAATCGAATTGTTTAGTACTGGATGGAGAGCATATGTCATCTAAAAAATAAGGAAAAAAAGGGATAGCATATGTCTCAAGAAAAAAAATTCCATGCAGACGGTTTGGAGACTGCTTCCGTGCGGACCTGATCCTGATGTGGACATCCCTACACAATCGTCTCACGACCATTTGCAAAGTCCAGTGCTATGAAGAAATTCTATAAATACTAATGGTACCGGAGCAAACTCCAACAGATTCAATGCTATGACACCTGTTTTGAACTTTAGTCGCACTCTGCAGGTCCGTTGCAGCAATAAAGTGCTCCCGTCGCTGCTGTTGCTACTTTGCTCTAACCGCGGTCCAGGAGAACCTGATGATCGTCACAGCCCCAGCCCCAGCCACACTGCTCCGCGTGTAGGCCTCCTTATATAAACCCACGCTTCTTCACGCTATCACTCACCACCCCGGCCGCTCTAGCTAAGTGGGTGATCATGGACGCCACCGGAGAAATCCAGATGGGGTCGAGCCTGCGCCGGGACAATGGGTCCATGTGGTGTCGCGGCGACACCGTGTTCTCCCGGTCGTCATCGAGGGCAACGGAGGTGGATGACGAGGAGGCCCTGCGCTGGGCCGCACTCGAGAAGCTGCCTACCCGCGACCGCGTCCGCCACGCCATCTTCCATCCACCGGACGCTCACCAGGGAGCCATGGACGTGGTGGATGTGCGCAGCCTTGGCCACCGCGAGCGCCACGCGCTGCTGGAGCGGCTGGTGCGCGTCGCCGACGAGGACCACGAGCGCTTCCTCCTCAAGCTTAAGGATCGTCTAGACAGGTGAGTAGAGGTACAAATTGGTGCTTTTTAGGGTCACCTTCGACCTTTTTTAGTTCAACCAAATAAACTTGATTAAAAAGACACCTAGTTACAAATCTAGTAGTGAGTGTGCCAAGAGTGAATCTTTCCGTTGACGATCAACTGCATATTGTTCCCACATGCCCTTGATGCGGTGCAGGGTTGGGATTGAGATGCCGACCATCGAGGTGCGGTTTGAGCACCTCGAGGTGGAGGCTGAGGTACGCGTTGGCAGCAGCGGCCTCCCCACACTCCTCAACGCCGTCGTCAACACGCTTGAGGAGGTGGGCAGCGCGCTGCACCTGGTGCGCAGCAGGAAGCGGCCGATGCCCATCCTCCACGACGTCAGCGGCATCGTGAAGCCCCGCAGGTACAAACTCATCCGCTTGGCTTGGACCCTACCTTGTGGAAAAGGATGATACGTACGTCTATAAGTGTTAGGAGCCTGTTGCTATCATGTTAAAAACTCGACCCGTTATAGTAACTAACACGTGGTAGCAACACTCGGTCTATTGTCAGAAGGCATGTTACAAAACATAGCATTTCCTGTAAAATCTTTCACATGATGTTATATGTATGGTGTTGGGAGAAAGTGTAAAACCGATGTTATGAACGCAGGCAGAGATTTACAGTCATGTTCGCAGCACCAATAAGCTGGGCACACGGTTGTATTTCCATTAGTAAAACTAACACTGAACCAATAACTCAGGAGAACCATAAACAAACAAAAGATCGATTGATGGAAGTAAAGTTCAGTTTGCATGATCACTGGGAATTATTCCGCTTTATATTGTCCCTGACACAAATGAGCAAGGCATGTGGTTCTTACCGAGTAGAAGATCGATTGAATGAGATTAAAGTCAGTTTGCATGATCACTGGCAATTCCATTATCTATTTTCTTCTGCAAATCAAGGATATATCAAGTCCAAGTACTCTACTTGTTTTTCTTGTATTGTAGACTTGATAAATTGATGGTACGTTTGTGTAGGCTGACTTTGTTGTTGGGTCCGCCGGGATCAGGCAAGACTACCTTGCTACTTGCGTTGGCCGGAAGACTTGATAAGGACCTCAAGGTAGTATATATAGAAACTGACAGAAAAGTATCCTACTCCCTCAGCTTATAAATGTTTTATAACATTGACTGTTTGTGATATTATTAACATTGACAATATGAAGATGATGCTATTAATTGTTCTTACTTAAAAGAGTTCATTTTTACAAATAAATTGCTCAAAGTTGCGAGCGTTTCACTTTGATCAAATCCAGAGATGCATATTTCTGGATGGAGGCAGTATTTCCCTAATTCGCGAAGCTTATATGCACTCGCACATTATGGCCATGGAATAAAAAACAAATGACAGGTTTCAGGCAGAGTGACCTACAACGGGCATGAAATGGACGAGTTTGTACCAGAAAGGGCGTCGGCGTACATCAGCCAGCACGACCTTCACATCGGAGAGATGACAGTGAGGGAGACGCTTGCTTTCTCTGCACGCTGCCAGGGTGTTGGCTCCCGCTTTGGTGCGATCTAGAGAAACTATTTCAACATTCACAAATTCCTTTGTGCAACTTCAACCATGTTATTTGTACAAGCTATCTACAGATCCCTGAGTATGCTTATAAGTGTTTTTTTTTTGCTATTTACCAATTTCTATGTTGCTAGACATGCTCACGGAGCTGTTGAGGCGGGAGAAGGCGGAAAATATCAAGCCTGACGGTGACATCGATGCGTTCATGAAGGTAATGATCATATCTAACGTGACAATTCTTCTAAATTGTCTGTCTGTCTTTGGCACGTATATTTTAACTGATACTTTGCTAATCGGTAGTGAATACTTTGTATTAATTAGTGTCATGCTTATCATGACCAGGCGTCTGCAGCGAGAGGCCAAGAATCCAACGTTGTTACTGACTACATCCTCAAGGTGTTTACTCTTCTGCCAAAAGAAGGGCAATAGTATTTCATATTGGAATGCTTCAAATTGATCCTTCTTCACAAGTTACATTTAACTAATTTGTCCAGATATTAGGGCTAGAGACATGTGCCGACACATTAGTTGGGGATGAGTTAATCAGGGGCATCTCTGGTGGACAACGAAAACGTGTCACGACTGGTAAAAAAAAAATGTGGTCTCTGTGATATGTCAAATCAAGAAACGCCGTTCTGAACAGCTTGTTTTTTTAATGCATCCTCTTGTAGGTGAAATGCTCGTTGGGCCGGCCAGGGCTCTTTTCATGGACGAGATCTCGACCGGACTTGACAGCTCCACTACGTTCCAGATTGTGGATTGTCTCAGGCAGTCCATCCATGTCCTCGGCGGCACGGCCGTCATCTCCCTGTTGCAGCCAGCGCCTGAGACATTCAACCTTTTCGATGACATCCTCCTCCTCTCTGATGGCCTGGTCGTGTACCAGGGTCCCCGAGAGGACGTGCTGGAATTCTTCGAGACCATGGGGTTCAGATGCCCTGAGAGGAAAGGCGTTGCTGACTTCTTGCAAGAAGTACGTATATTTCCATCATCCTTTAATGTACACGTGCAGATGTTCCTGTTGAAAAAATGTTGTTAGAGATCATTACCAGGTCACGTCAAGGAAAGATCAGAAACAGTATTGGACGCGTCCTGAGGAGTCATATAGATTTGTGCCAGCGATGGAATTTGCAAATGCTTTAAAGTTATTTCACACTGGGCGAGATATAGCAAATGAGCTCTCCCTTCCGTTCGACAAGAAACTGAGCCATCCAGCAGCGCTAACCAAAACAAGGTATGGTGTGAGTGGCAAGGAGCTGCTGAAAGCGAACATAGACAGGGAGATCCTTCTCATAAAGCGGAATGCTTTTGTTTATATGTTCAGGACCTCTCAGGTAATGCAACAGTCAAAATTCAACACTTAGTAAATAGCAATTATATGAAAAAAAACAGCATAATTGACTCATGGACTCATTAATGTTCTTGCCCAACAGTTGATAGTGTTGTCAGCCATTATAATGACTCTCTTCATCCGCACTAATATGCACCGTGATTCAGTAGCCGATGGTGGCATCTACATGGGAGCACTCTTCTTTGGAGTTCTTGTGATGATGGTCAATGGCTACTCCGAACTTGCACTTACTGTCATCAAGCTACCAGTATTCTTCAAGCAGAGGGATCTTCTTTTTTATCCAGGATGGGCCTACTCTATACCCTCGTGGATCGTCAAGGCACCCCTCACATTTATTGAGGCCGGCGGATATGTTTTCTTAACCTATTATGTCATTGGGTTCGACCCAAATGTTGGCAGGTGACACATAATTTAGTTTTATGGGTCATATGGTGCCATTAAGAAAATGCATATCTTATATAGATCTGCATATGCTCTAACACAGTGCCTGTTTTCAACAGGTTCTTTAAACAATATCTGATTATGATTGTAATAAATCAGATGGCAGCCTCATTGTTTCGATTTATTGGTGGGGTAGCAAGGAAAATGATTGTTGCAAATGTATTTTCGACGTTACTTTTGCTGGTAATCATGGTATTAGGTGGATTTATTCTGGCAAAAGGTAAACCTCCTCGTAACTATTTGCATCATTGCTTTTTCACCAACGATGCTACTTTGTGTCTGATCCTATAGATAACGTGAAGAAATGGTGGATATGGGGCTACTGGATCTCCCCGATGATGTACGCGCAAAATGCCATATCAGTGAATGAGCTGTTGGGCCATAGCTGGGACAAAATTTTGAATACCACTACCAAGGAAACCTTGGGTGTTGAAGTCCTTAGGTCCCGTGGAATGTTCCCCGAAGCAAAGTGGTATTGGATTGGGTTTGGTGCACTGATTGGATTCACTATTCTCTTTAATGCCCTCTTCACTCTTGCCCTAACATACCTTAGGGGTAAATACCTCTAGAACTGAATTCTTTGACTACTGAACCATCGCTTGGATCTCATTATCTAAAATTGCAACTGGTTTCTTAATGTTTTTTTTCAGGTAGTGGTAACCTCCAGCAAGTCATATCTGAAGAGGAGTTGAAGCAGAAGCAGGACAATGTGAGGAGAAATGTTCTTGGTAGGAATCAGTTGGCATCTAGAAGAACCCAACATTCAGCAAAAATATGCTCTAAAACTGACTTTGATATGTCAAAATGTGATTCTTGCCCTACTGAAAAAGGGATGGTTCTCCCATTTCCTCCTCTTTCTCTCACTTTCGACAACATTAGATACTCTGTTGACATCCTAAAGGTAAAAGATACAAAGTTTCTTATCATGCAATCCCAACAAATTATATTCACTCGCCAGTTTGTAAAGTAGATATAAATTTCAGGAAATGAAAGCCCAAGGTGTGACGGATGATCGCCTGCAACTTCTGAAAGACGTTAGCGGCTCTTTTAGGCCAGGGGTATTGACTGCACTGATGGGCGTCAGTGGTGCTGGCAAGACAACCTTAATGGATGTGTTAGCCGGGAGAAAGACTGGTGGGTACATTGAAGGAAATATAACCATCTCTGGATATCCGAAGAAACAAGATACGTTTGCTCGTGTATCTGGATACTGTGAGCAGAATGATATTCACTCACCACAAGTAACTATTTATGAGTCCTTGATTTTTTCTGCTTGGCTTCGACTTCCCATGGATATAGATTCAAATAAGAGAAATGTAAGTGCTAAGACATTGTAATTTTTTCCTCTGGTAGATACTCCATTCATAGGGTTTTTACCTTCGATGTAGATGTTCATTGAAGAGGTGATGGAGCTTATGGAGCTCAAACCACTACAAGATGCTTTGGTTGGACTTCCCGGTGTGAATGGATTGTCAACCGAGCAACGGAAGAGACTAACCATTGCTGTTGAACTCGTTGCCAACCCTTCCATCATCTTCATGGATGAACCAACCTCAGGGCTCGATGCACGAGCAGCTGCTATTGTGATGAGAACAGTGAGGAACACAGTTAATACGGGTAGAACTGTGGTCTGCACAATACATCAGCCAAGTATTGACATATTCGAAGCATTCGATGAGGTGCGTAAGATTTATATGGTCACTTCTTCTTATAAGCAAAAGAAATATGCTAACTATTTATATATCTTCTTGTGGTCATCCCGGACCATAATCACCAGCCACTACAAATCAACCAAAAATATAATAAAACTTCTAGTGGGCATCCGGGCCCATGATCACCGTGCCACCCCATTGAATTATGGTCGAGGCACATCATCGTGGCCGAGTTGCCGCCATCGTCATTGTTGAGGTGCTGACGCCATTGAGGTCAAGACGCTGCACCACTGCTGTCATCGTGGTTCAAGGTGCCGTTCCATCGACGTGGTTTTCCACACACCATGGAAGGACACTGCCACAGATATGGATGACCTGCACGCCTGGTCGCTGCAAGATCCGCTCTCATGTCATCATGCATCAATATCTCATGCCACTGTGCACCCATGCATCTCGCTCATGGAATCCTATGAGAACCTGGCAAGGATCATGAGGTCAACACACCCCTTGTCGCTAGTCTAGAGCAGATGTTCTTGTTTTGTGTGATTGGGTGCAGGCTGCAGATGTGGTCGTATTGGTCATCCTCGGTACCAGTACGTGTAGTACGGGGAGGATCCAGGTGAGGTCTCCGATGGAGTTTTCGAGCAGCACAGTGGCCTTGGAGGCAATAGTGTTAGGATGGCGTTTTATACAAGATGGAGGACTTGTGCGCTGAGTCGTGACTTCCGGTGCTCGTAGACGAGCTAGCTGGAATACGCCAGCGACGGGTCATTAAGTGCACCATCTCGCTACAAATGCCTGTCCTCCTAACCGACCGTAGTTTTTGCGCTCAAAAAACAAAACATAACGGACCATAGGTAGAATTGATATAGTGCTTGAGGTTTCGGGAAGGATTATATATAGTAAATTGATTTTAAGGCAATACCCTCTCCTATGTATTAAACGGTGTCATATGATAAACAAATAAAAGTAATACTAAAAAAAACTCGACCTGCGGGGGTAAGACAGCCCCGGGGATTGCTTTTAAGAAGAAGACTTTCTCACGCAGGTTGAGAAAACCCCCGAATCCCTGCCCCATCCATACACAGCGGCACCGTAGCCCATGTGAGACGACCAACGACCTGGGTCGGGCCTTAGACCTGTGCTTTGATTGTGGGACAGACGAGGAGATTTTTTTATTTTTTTCACAAATTATGCAGTACCCAGGGATTGAACCCTGGGCGGGAGCTCTCCAGCCAATGTCCTTTGCCAGTTGCACCGTGAGTCCCTTTGCAATAAAAGTAATTCTAATTTCGTCCATAATCTTTTTGGTACCCTTAATTAGATCTCGTGTGAAGTGAAATTCGGATTGATTTGCATTGTAAGCCTTGAAACGTTTGATCACACATGTAGCTTTTCCTGTTGAAGCGGGGTGGAGAAGAGATCTATGCTGGTCCCATAGGTCATCATTCTTCGGAGCTGATAAAGTACTTTGAGGTTAGCTTATATCATATTTATATAGTGTAGCTTTATACTTAAAATTATCACATCAGCTCATATATGATTTTTACATATACAGGGGATTCAAGGAATAAGAAAAATTAAAGATGGATATAATCCAGCAACATGGATGCTAGAAGTGACGACTGTGTCTCAAGAACAGATGTTAGGCGTTGATTTCAGTGACATATACAAGAATTCGGAACTGTACCAGTATGTAACTTGCAATCCATTAATATGAATGAAATAAACAACAACTAGAAAGAGCACTAAATAAAAAAATACAAAGAAAGTAAATAATAAAACTTGGTTTTATGCTGATAAGAATTTCATATCAATGAATTTCTCAAATTATGCTTATTAGTCTCATAATTGAAACATTTTTGCGGTTATAATGTAATATTGTTTACCATCCTTTTCAGGAAAAACAAGGCCTTGATAAAACAATTGAGCCAACCAGCACTAGATTCGTGCGACCTGTATTTTCCTTCCAAGTACTCGCAGTCTTCCTTCACACAATTTGTGGCTTGTTTGTGGAAGCAGAACCTATCATATTGGAGGAACCCGCCTTACAATGTCGTTCGGTTCTTTATCACTGTTTTCATTGCTCTTCTTTTCGGCAGCATTTTCTGGGACCTCGGTGGTAAAATGTATGCTGCCATATTGTACTACTTTATCTAGCAAACAACATCACACCATCTCAATCTTATTTTTATTTTTTTTATACAGGGAGCAGCCACAAGACTTGTTTAACGCAATGGGTTCAATGTACGCTGCAGTTATCTTCATAGGCGTCTCAAATTGTAACACGGTTCTGCCAGTGGTGTCTGTCGAGCGGACAGTCTTTTATCGAGAAAGAGCAGCTGGCATGTACTCAGCATTTCCCTATGCAATTGGCCAGGTGAATGGTCCTGATGGGTATCTAGTCAATCATTATTCACCTTTATTGCCACGCACTGATAAATTTGTGTGCGTGCAGGTTGCAATTGAACTCCCATACGCACTAGTTCAAACTATTGCGTACGGGGTTATAGTGTATGCTATGATCGGTTATGAATGGACAGCTCCCAAGTTCTTCTGGTACATCTTCTTCATGTATTTCTCGCTGCTCTACTTCACATTTTATGGCATGATGGCCGTCGGTATGACACCAGACTACAATATTGCAATGATTATAGCAGCTGTGTTCTATGCAATTTGGAACCTTTTCTCCGGTTTCGTCATTCCCCTATCGGTAAGTACTGTCTTTCAAACACCTCAGACCTCTTGTTTCATAGCTTAACTCCCATTTCCATCGGGACACTATTTTCAGAGAGTACCGATCTGGTGGAGATGGTACTATTGGATATGCCCTGTTGCTTGGACACTCTATGGGCTGGTTGTGTCGCAGTATGGAGACATCATGACACCAATGGATGATGGCATGCCTGTGAAGGTTTTTGTGGAGAACTACTTTGACTTCAAGCATAGCTGGCTGGGGTGGGTCGCTGCCATTGTTGTAGCATTCAGTGTGCTCTTTGCCACCCTATTCGGATTCGCCATCATGAAGTTCAATTTCCAGAAGAAATGATGTCTGTTGGAACTGGGACGCATTGCACTGGTTACACTGAATAGGCAGATTCAGTAGTTTGGTTCTGCATATTAAATTAGTATTTGATATGCCTCCAATCATAAGTCGATTTAATGTAAGTAATGTAAACTGCTAATTTTCTATTCTGAAAAGTATACGTAGTACTGGAAGGACTATTACCCCCAACAAATATGTGTGGCTTGAATAACTATTTGTAGACCTAAGATGACAGTGTTGCTTTATACAAAGCTCTTAAAATATTGGCAGAAAGTAGTACAACGGCCAGGCTGGCCGGACCGCACCGAAGGGCAACAAGCAATTGTAGTGGTGGACATCCCGGTGGCACCACTATCCTTATGGCACTGGAAATAGCATCTCCAACCTCCAAATGCTAAAACGCAGCTGACAGTTCACATCTGCTGCTGCACCCATGTTTGATTATCAACGTTGCTGGCATGTTGCCACACTCAGGTAACAAAGGACAAGGAGTAAATAGCGAAGGATGGTCAAACCACACGGACAATGAGAAGTAGAACGTGAAAAGGGCCAATAAAGAACGACGAAGCATTGCCGGATAAATGTAAAAACACACGAAAGAACATTGACATGACACATAACGAAGCCTGCATGTATATGGTGAAGGCAGCTAACAATGGTCAAATGTTTATGTGCACATGCCCGTTGTAGTCCCTTATAAATACCCCGTACGATCATTGAAACGGACATATTTTGGAGGAATACAACTTTGATATACTATAATACTTTGTGTTTGCTGATTGTCTCATTTCATTTTGTCTTAAGGGACATCAAGTTCCGCAATGAATCTGCTTCCTTGCCGCTGGCGCCGTCGTATTCCTCCATGCACACGGATCCAACACCACCACTGCACGAGCACGGATATCTCCCATATAGTTTGCCATGTTTAGGACAAGGAGGCCAGATCTGATTCGAGGGGCACATTTTCCGCCCTGCACCACAGGCTGTTCTCATGTCTATTCAGTGTCCGTGTCCTCAAGAAGGACACAGCTCCACTACTAGGCCACCTCCTCCCTCTGTAAAGGGAGGAAGAAGTTGCCAAAGTCGAGCTCTAAGGAAAGGAACTTGAGGTGGCTTTGCGCATTGAGTGCCACAAATGCATAGTCGAGAGTCATCTCTAGCATCACCAAGTTTCCGCCAATGGAAAACTTGCCTATGACTTTGGACATGGGTCTTTCTCCTTTCAATGCGGGTTTCCAAAGCATTGTAGTGGTGGTATTTTATTTTTTTGGGAATCCCCCCGGATGGCTGCAGAGGAACATTGCCTCATCTTCCATATCACTGCGAAGGAGGCCAAGGAGAATCAAAATAAAATTCTCCACCACAATTCTTCAGAAGCCGGCAAAACGCCTATTCGCTTCATCCCTATAAATATAAGGTGCCGGTTCGTGGTTTAGTCAAAGGAGGTTACATATTATGATAATTGTTTTTATGATGAATCTTATCATATAATTTACACTGTGTTAATATTCTCAAATATTCTATTGTTGACTGTCAAATTAAAAATGTTTGACTTTGACTAATAAATCTAAAATATAAGAAGTTCCGATCATGTCAAAAGAAGCTGCGTTGAAACGTCTCCTGTGTCTTATGAAGAAATAAAACAGTAATGAGCAAATGTGAATTTTCATTGGTGCCGATGTCACTACGTTTTTTTTTTGTAAAACCTTACATGCATGTGGAGAGCTACAGGTTGCAAGAAAAATAATGAAGCCAATATTTTTGAGGTTGGGGTTGCTGCCTCTTTAGCTATTTAATGAATTATTTATACCATTTTTCTGAAACTTGAAAATTGTATATCATTCTACTGCAATACAACTCCATATGCCTCCCAACCGTTCCAACTGAGGGTGGCGCTCATGCAGGTGGTCGTGGGTAGGCACCACGTGGGGTGTTGGAGATGTGGCGAACTTTAACCTGCTATCAATGGAGACCTGCTATCCTCGTGCGGGCGCAAGGGTGATGAAGATGGGGAGAGGAGAGAAGGGATTTTTACAAAAAATACTTACACGTCAGACCCATTCTCTGCTGGTAAAAAGCCAAGTGTGAGAGGGATAGCTTCATCCGCTGTCTTTTACATGAGGTTGCTGCTTAATGGCGACATGGCGTTGCTGTAACCATTGGGGTGTCCTGAGGCCAGCTAAAATGAATTGTACAAAACTATAAATTTAAAGTGAGGTTCCGTGGTACAATTGTGGTACCGGTACGAAAATGTGACGGGAGTATAACGTGCCTCCTCACCTAACTTCGTTGATCTCTATTTTACATAGCGTGGTTAATTTGGATCGCTCAGACTCGGAGGTGCACGCAGAAGGCACCGCCCCCTGACTAGTTTAGACATTCAATTGGTCAGTGCATTCTCTGTTCTGCGAAGATCAACAAGGACAGGAGACGTTTTCTCCACCGTTACTGGTGTGGCAGAATGAAAGGTTAGGTTGCTGCTGAATATAGCCATACAAGAAAGATGATCATTACTAGTATTTTCTTACTAGCATGGGAACTGCTTTGTTCGCATGAAATCCATGGAAAATGTTGTTTTGTACATGTGGCCTCATTTAGTCAAAAGAGAAGGACGATCTTTCCGCTCAAAGGTCTCGCTCTTCATTTGGTCATACAACAACCTCTCCCCTTCCGTGCATTGACTTGGATGCTAATTAAATGAATCAACTTCTGGAGTTTGCTCTGTTTTCATTGGTGACAAGACAAATAAAAGATCTTATTACGACGAAAGGGTCGTCATGACACCAGCAGTATGAATGAGTTACGAAACGAACAAGATTTAAAGAGCACGTACACTCTCATTAATTCGGCCATGCCATTGTCTTCACGTCTTCCAAAGAGAATGCTGGATTGACACACTTCTCCATCCATCACCGTGAAACAACAGGAGGTCGTGATGCATAAGCTTTTTGTAACACCCAGAAAATAAAAAAAACGAAATTCTTTTGTTTGTTGGGCCGGACAGGATCCTTTTGAAGCCCAACTTGTGGAGAAAACCGAGCCCAACCTCAGCCCAGCTAAACCCTATTCCCTTACAAAGTGCTGCATCGATCTCTTTCCCCAATCGACTTTGGTTCGTGCGCCGCCTCTCCTCCCCTGTTCTTCCTGCTGCTGCAATCCTCATCGCCGGAAGCTCCTCCTTGCCCTGCAGCAGCCCTCGCATGCAGGAGAGGTAACCACCGACTGAAGGTTCTCTTGCTCTCCTATGCTGCTCCGTGTTAGCTGCTGATTTTCCCACCCGTGCTGCAGTTAGGGCAGAGGAGAAAAGAGAAGAAAAGAGGAGGAAAAGCAAGAAGGAATCTTGATCTCTACTAGGTACTGCAGCAAATTGATTTCTGTTCTAATCGAGTAGGAAATCAGGCTGTTTGTGCGATGCATCAGAACAGCATTTTTCAGACTGTAGTTTCCGTAGTCGTTTCAGACAGCAATAGTTTCGGCCTAGTTTTGGGGATCTTAAGTTCCGAATTTGAAAATCTGACCATAAGGAAAGCTGTAGATCTTTTGTAGATCTTTCCAACGCATATTTATACACGTTTTTTCATTGAGTATTGTAGGAGTTATGTGTTTCTGAAGTTGACTGTCGAGTTTCGTCAGACTTCAGTTTCTTTCACTGTCGACCAGCTGTTCGATCCAGTTTTTGGAGACCTTAACCTTCGATTTGGAAAATCTGGTTATAAGAAAAGTTGTAGAGCGTCTCGAGACCTTTCCAACGAGTATTTGTACGAATGTTTTCGTTGAGTATAGCTTGAGTTATAGGCTTCGGATTTTTTCTGTCGATGTATAGTTCAGTTCTGTCAGTTCAGTTCCAGTGCTGAGTTCCA